>JAMYXO010000078.1:0-42500 GCA_033310375.1 Conus canariensis
TGGGAGATTTTGAGAGGAGATGGAGGGAGATTTTTGGAGGAGAGGGTTTGGGGATTAGTGTGGATGATTTGGAATCAGGAGTCTGAAGGGGCGAGATTGGAGAGGGATTGGAGAGAGAGTTTGAGAGCAGGGGAACCAGCAAGAAGACCAGGCCACTGACAGACAGCCCCAATCCGCCAGTGGGGAGGGATTGAAGAGTGAGGAGGGAGGGGAGAGATTGATAGGATAGTGATTTGTGATAAGACGAGGCAGAGAAGACGGCCCGAAGGCAGAGGAATGGTGGGATGGATGTGAAGAGTTTGGGAGGAGATTTGAGAGAAGCCAGGTGACAAGAGCACGACTGGACAGAGGGGAAAGAGATTAGGGCAAGGAGAGTGCCAGAGGGAGGGGTGATGTGTGATTCACGGGCCACGCAGAGAGGGCAGGAAGATGAGTGACGAGGGGTAGAGCTGGCCAGGAGCCGAGCAGAGGGGGGGAAGATTGAAGATTGGACACCCAGGAGAGATTTGAGAGAGAGAGGAGAGTGGAGGATTAGATGCCACAGAGGGAGGAGATTGGCTCAGGCGAGGGGAAGACGAACGAGGGAAGCAGTGGGAGGGAGAAGATGTTGAGGATTAGGGAGGAATCGGGGAGAGGATTTTGGGAAGGTGGGGGAGTTAGAGGAGGGAGATGAGGGGAGAGTTAGCACCAGAGCAGAGGGAGGTAGAAGAGGTGAAAGGGGCGCATGAGACGAGACGAGAGAAGGCCAGCAGCAGAGCAGTGGCATGGGCGCGAGAGGACGGTGACCGCGGCGCCATCCCGCAGCCAGCAGGAGAGGGAGGGAGGAGGAAGTCTTGGAGTAGAGACGGCGAGGGATTGAGGGGGAGACGGGACAGGCAAGGGACAGGACTAGTGCAGGCAGTCACCAGCAGGCAGGGCCATGTAGGGCAGTTTGGAGGAATTTTTTGAGAAAGGTAGATTGGAACCAGCTAGAGAAGGACGTGAGGGAAGATCTCGGCACACAGAGCTCAGAGAGCAGCGGGACAGGGAGGACCAGGGGGAGCCACAGACAGAGAAGAAGAGAACCGGCCAGAGGAGCCAGAGAGCCTCCCGCAGCCCAGAGGGGGAGAGGAGAGGAGACCACAGAGGGGTCAGGATGGTAGGGGGATTTGACAGAAAACAGCAAGCCCAGACATGGTCCACGGATTCAGGCAAAGAGGGACGCCACAGACAGGGAGAGGGGGAGATTAGGATTAGCATTGGAGGGAGGGCCAGACAAGAAGAGGTGAGCGGGAGAGCAGCAGAGGCAGCAAGGCAGGATAACGGAGAGGAGAGAGGCGAGGGTCGGCCAGACGGCCAGCCAGGACAGAGGGAGGGAGGAGATTGGCAGCAGAGGAGGGAGATTGAGCAGCCACCAGAGAGAGGGAGGAGGCTTAGAGAGGAGGACCGGGGCTGGAAGGGCTCAGGTTGGCGAAGAGGAAGGCCCAGAAACCTGAGGGGAGGAGAGGGGGGGCGAGCACGAGCAGTGGGAGGAGGGGGATTGTCACTCTCTGGTCTTGGGAAAGGATTACACAGGTGCAGAGAGGTGAAGGAGAGAGGATTGAGAGGGACCAGACGGGAGATTGACGATTGAGTTGGATTGACACTGTGGTTGACAGAACAGACAGCCAGGGAGGGAGAGGGAGAGGGGACAAGAGGGGCACAGGAGGGCCAGAGGGAGAGGAGAGGATGAGTGAGGAGGCATTAGGAGGAGAAGAGGGGTGAGTGACGGAGATTGAAGGAAGATAGATTGCCAGATAGAAGGGATGAGGGTGAGGATTTGGCAGGACATGAGATACTGAGGGAAGATAATTGTTTAGGGAGGGTTGACATAGAGGGACGGGGGTGGAGAGAGGGAGATGTGGGGGACGGCCACGAGGGACGATACAAAGACAGAAAGAGCAGAGGGAGATTTTGGAGGGGATTGAGGAAAATTGATGTTTGACGTGATGGGAACCGCAGATTGTTGTAAAGAGGGGGAGAGGAGGGAGATTGAGAGTCATTCGAGGTGGATTGGTCACTGAGGGAGGAGGGATTGAGTTAGATGTGGATTTGAGATAAGATTGGATTGGAGAGACGTAGAAGGGGATGGGGAGAGGAGGAGGAGGGGGCAGACGAGAACAGAGGGATGGGATGAGAGAGAAGTGGGTGAGGAGAGAGATTTGGAGATTGTGAGGAGAGGGGATGGATAGGAGATGAGGGGGGATTTGCGAGATGATGAGATTGGAGATGATTGTCTATGGGAGAGAGGGGGTAGGAGGGGAGGCTATTGGAGGGAGGAGATTCACCAGAGGGAGGTGATTGAAGGGATGATTGGAGATTGAGGGGAGGTGGAGAGTGGGGGTGAGGGAGTGATGAGATGTGAGAGATTGACACCGAGAGGGGAGGTAGAGGGGATGAGAGACGTACGGGAGACGGCCCACAGCAGAGGGAGATGGCAGCAGCCAGGAAGGACAGAGGGTGGGGGGTGGAGGTGGATAGATGCGAGGGGACGAGAAGCAGAGGCAGCGTACCGAGCCAGCAGGCCAGAGGGAGGGAGGATTCCAGGGACCAGCCACCAGAAGGGTGAGGAGATTGAGAGGGAGAGAGGAGAGGCAGAGCAGCCACCAAGTCAGAGGTGAGGAGAGTTTTAGAGGGGATGAGGTGGATGAACGAGGGGAGGATAAGTGCGGGCGATTTGTGGAGGAGGGGGGAGTGAGGAGGTGGATGGATTGAACGAAGCCAGATGCTCAGGGGAGTGCAAGGAAGAGGGAGCGATTGAGGTAGATTAGGTTGAGCGGGGCCATGAGGGGGAGCGGAGGGAGAGAAGATTGATAGGGCAGGGGAGTCAGGGACACGCCACGGAGGGGAGGAGGAGGAGGGGGTGGGATGTGTGAGGGGAGGTTACGCTTCAGATTGATGGAGGGCACAGGGAGCAGAGGGAGGAGGGGGGGGATTGAAGAGGGAGGGAGATGAGAGAGATTTTGCCGAGGGTTTAGATTTAGATTCCAGGCGGACCGAGAAGCCAGAGAGGGGAGGGAGTTTAAGGGGATGCTAGAAACAGTGGGAGGGATAAGGATTAGAAGGAATTGGAGGAAGGTGGTATTGTATGTTGTGCCCGGCATGAGGCGGAGGCGGAGATTTGCGAGCAGGGGAGAAGGGGGTGTGGAAGGGTATAGAGCGAGGAAGAGGGGAGAGAAAGATTGGAGGGGTGGGGTGTTAGATTTGATTGACCCAGCAAGTAGGGAGGGGAGGGAGGGTGATTTCGGGGGTGAGGATTCGAGCATTGGAGAGCTGCAGGGCCAGGAGAAAGGAGAAGAAAGAGATTTTGGGAGATAGGCGGGATTAGATGATGACAATTGGGAGAGTGAGGAGAGATTGGCAGTGGAGATTAGAGGCAGGATTGGAGGAGAAGAGGGGAAGGGGAGTAAGGAAGTAGATGGAGGGAGAATAGATTGGAGGGAGGAGGGGGAGAAAGATGGAGATTATTGTGTTAGAGAGAAAGAGGGGAGGAGAGAGATTGAGATGGGAAGGGGAGAGGATTGTGAGAGGATTGGGAGATTGAAGAGGGAGAGGGGTTTGAGAAGATGAGTAGACGGAGTGGGGATGCATTTTGAGGGATGGAGGAGATTGAAGGATTAGTTTAGAGAAGAGGGGAGGAGTTTGAGTTAAGCAGGGGGATTGGGACAGAGATGAGAGCAGGGAGGGGGAGGGATTGATTTGTACGGTAGCAGATAAGAGAGATTAGGAGTGGAGAGATTGGATTGAGTGATCAGTGTGTCTGGGGATGAAGATTAGGAGGGGCGGCGGAGGAGGGAGGTGATTTTAGGCGTGAGTCGAATTGAGGTGTTGGGTGTGTGAGTGTGTATTGACCAGGGAGGGAGGGGAAGCCTGGTGAGGTGTGAGGGTTGTTGGTTGGGGATGAGATTGACACTTTGATTGGTTTTTTTGGTTTGGGGGTGATGTAAGGTGTTTGGTAAGTGTGGGATTTGAGGAAGGGGGGATGAGGATGGAGTGATTTGAGAGCTTGTTGGAGTGTGATGGGGTAGGGGGGGTAGAGGATCGGGGGGTGGGGGGTGGAAGTTTTGTAGGGGTGATGAGGAGAGACGTGGAGGGCAGGTTTGGGGGGGTGGTATGGTTTTGGAGGTGCGGGGACTGGACACTGGCGTAGGGCAGTTGTCTAGCGGCGGGATGGGGTGCTGGTACCAATGAGGGGAAAGGAGACTGGGCGCGTTGATAAGAGGTCCTGTCTGGGGAGGCTGCGACGGTGGAGCAGTGAGAAGAGGTCTGGATGGATCGTGATGGAGTGAGGTGTTGGGTAGGGAGATGGTGGGGGATGGGGGGGGGCGTGGGGTGAGGTAGGAGGGGACTTCGAGAGAACCTAGAGGGTGGAATTGGTTGGCTATGAGACTTGCGGGAATGGGTTGATTTGGAGGTGCGGGGGTTGGGGTTTTGGGGCCGGGGGGTGTTAGGGAGCATTTGGGTGGTGGTGAGGGAGGGCGAGGTAGAGCCTTGCGAGGGGTTTGGGGTGGATGGCGGGTGGGGTGGGGAGAGGGTGTTTGGAGGGAGGAGTTGGTGGGGGAGGAAGGGGTGTATATAGAGTGGGGGAGGGGGGGGGGTGCCAAGGGGGCACGGGCCAGGAGGGAGGGACACGTGGGGTAGGGGGTGGGGGAAGGTGGTTGGGGTTGCATGGCGGGGCAATGGGGGGGTCTTGGGCCGGTTAGGGTGTAGGGGTGGAGGAGTCGTGTGGGGCGTGGGGGGGGGGGGTGGCCGGTTTGGGTAGGATGGATGTGGGATTGGGAGGTTTGGGTGGGTGTGGTGGGGAAGGGTGCGTATGTGAGGTTCCGTTGACGGGGGCTGTTGGGGGTTTTGGGGGGTGATGGGGGGGGGTGCGGGCGAAGGGGTGGGCAGTACGGGGGTATGGGGAGGCGCTGATGCAGGTGGAGTGGGGAAGAGGGGGGTCGGTGGGAGTGTGTGGGGGAGGGGGTATGGTGATGGTGGGTGAACTGGTATGAAGGGAGGGAAGTAGGGGAGTGGGGGGGGGGGGAATTAATAGGTGGTTGTGGGATGGTTGAGGGGGTGGTGGGAAGCGGGAAGAATGGGGTGGGGATGTGTGGTATGGGGGGGGGTGAGTGGGGGTGGGGTGGGGGGAGAGGGGGGAAAGCGAGGGGGGGTGGGGGCGGCGTCAGGGGGTGGTGTGGGATTTCCACGTTTTTTTCTTTGTTTATCCGCATCGTGTACCCCCTCCACTCAGTCTGACTTAGTGCTATGTATAACCTTTGATTTCTTCGAGGTGGTCGAGGTGTGGTGTGCGGGAATGACTTGAGGTTGGTAGGAAGTACAGTAGGATGAGGGTGGTGTGGATGGGGGGGAGGGTAAGTGGGGGAGTGTGTAATCAGAAGCATGTGAATTTGGGGTTTGGGGGGGTGGGTCGTGGTGGGTGGGGGGTGGGGGGTGGTAGGTGAGAGAGTAAATGTGGTATGTAGTATGCTAGTATGGTGGACGGAGGGTAGGAGGGGTGGCGGTGGAAGTAGGTGAGTAAGGTTGAAGCGTGTTAAGAGTTAGATGCTTCGAGACCTTCGAATACCGAACAACAACATAGGGTGAGCCGTATGGATTTACGTGTTCGCCCGACCGAAGGACCAGAGTGTGGGCCCGAATCGCCTCCGTACATGTTGTGATGTCCTCTTGGTCTTGGTTGATGGTGCGTGAAGGGTTCACTGAGACCTAGTGGGTGTTGATGGTGTTACAGGTTTGGGTTAGGGTGTTCGCTTCGCAGTTAGGGAGACAAATGAGGCGGGGGGTGTTGATGGGGCAAGATTTGGGGGGGTGAGAGTGAGTGTCTATGTGGGGGGACTGGGCTTGAAGAGGGGAGGTAGATTACGAGATGTGTTAATAGTGGTGAGGTGAGGGGATCTGCGAGTGGAGTCTGGATATTGATTCGCGACAGCTCCCGGAATTACTGTGGATAAATGACAACCCTTAGGCTCCCCCCTTTTGAGGTGTGGGTCCGGTCTGCTGCGGCCAGTTCGAAACAAGTACACCCCCACACGCGGCCGTGCAAGTGTACCATGTATAGTGCAATCAGAAGCCGTTCAAGAAATAGTATAGAATTAGGATCACAGAAGGGACGCAGGAAGGGTTGTTGGTCGTAGCCTCGTTGTGTTGTTGAAGTGGGTGTGAATGAGGATGGTTCATTGTTCTCTCCATCGGGGCCTTGTTGAGACGTGCGCAATGCAGGGTTTGAGTAGCCTTCTTCATCGTTTATGATCTTCCCTCTCTAAGCCGATATTTATCAAAACGGCTTTGGTATTGGTATAGCTCCCAAGTTTTTGGCAGTGTGATTTTTGGATTTTTTTTGTTTTTGTGTGATATAAATCTTTCTTGACTGTTCTTCGTCACATCTCTTCGAAATGCCTGCTTGCCCCGTTTGTTCTACCCCGGTATTATTTTGCCAACCACGCGAGTTGTGAGTATCAGTGTTGATTTCCCGCGGGTTGATACCTGCTGTTGAACATGTTGTTGTCAGTTTGTCAACGACACCACAACAAAATTAAGCGGTACAGTATATGGAACAGGTTGTTCAATTTGTTGTTAATATAGACTGTTGGATTTTTGGAGGTGGGTCTGGCCCTCGGTAAACATGTGACTTTACTTGGAGTTTATTCGCCATACTATTAAATAAACCATTGGGATAGGGGGGTGGGATACCAAGGGACATAACAGAACGAACGACCGAAAACATTACGTATTTGGTTTTTAAGGATCGCGGTGTCCTAGATTTCAGTCCACAACATAAACCATTTTTTTATTCGTGCTCTTTGTATTCTCATTTATGACAGCTTTGCTTGTTCCGTCAACCACCACACACTACACACACACACAAACGACAACGGCGCACGGATGGACGGCACACGGACACACACCACGACACACCAACGCACCACACTCAAGCACACACAACACACACAAACACCACAACACACAACACAACACACACACACAACACACACACACACACATGAAGACGGTGTGTATGAAGACGGGGAGAGGATGTGGGGGGAGGAGGAATTTGGATTGTATAAGCTATTTTGGATGGATAGCACAGATGACAGTGCAGAATTGGATGATAAGAAGAGCCATCAGTGCAGCGAATATGGTTGTTAGATGGAAGTCCTTTTGGTGTTAGATTGGAGGAAGATGGAGCTGGATCTACTAGAAATCTGACACTGATTAGAAGCAAGTTCAGGATGGTTGCTTTCTTGTGGTGCTGTTTCTGTAATGTAGGACCTCTGTGTGGTACTGAACTGTGTGGGAGCTCCGCACCGCAGCTGAAAGGAAAAGGAAAAAAGAAAGACGGCTGTGGTTATGGTTTGCTTGGAGTGGCTGGTTTTGCTGGCTGGTTGGCCACCCGCTTTCTTTTGTTGCAGGCACATGTCGAGGTTTGGGGGGTGTGTCGTCTGTGTCCACTCCAACCTTGTCAATGACTGTCGGTTCGAAAGCAGTGTTAAAGTAAGAAGTTAAGAAGTAGTACTTGTCTGTAGGTTGCGACAATGCGCACACAATTCCATTTCCTTGTGACTGAAATAAGTGGGTGGGTGTCTGATTGCCTATGACTGCTCCTTTGTGCTGCTTGGCTTGGGTTCCTGCGGGAAGATGCGTTATGACCAATCTCCTCTGTCTTGGGTGCATTCGAGATGATTGGGAGATTTCCTGTTAGCTCCTGTTCACACCAACTTGACTGACTGGACCTCTCGGTGTGTACATGGGTTTAATCAGAGTCGTTGCTTTGCATGCCCTGTAAGGGACGCTATGTGTCATATGACGAACTTGATATGCAGATTGCATGCCCTTACTGGTGCGGCAGTTCAGCTGTGTCTGTGTAGATGGTGAATAGGGCCATGCGCAGAACACAACCCTGTGGGCTCCTGCAATTGGTACACATAGGACGTCAGAGGACAACCCGGCAAACTACGACTTGCTGTGGTATGTCAGTCAGGATGATGAAGCTCCATTGATTCGTTATAGGGGTTAACAGCCAATGGCCAAAGATAGTTTCCCGACTCGAGGAGAAGAGGCTGAAAGGTGTTGGAGGGGCACTTGAAAACTACCACTGACAGAAACCCTGGCGAACGTACCTAGCCTATCAGGGTGCTGGTGGAGGTGGTGTTGCAGCATTGTCAGGTTTGGCATCTTCTGTGCTCTACCTCTGGTTGTAAGCGAACTGCAGTGGTTCTTGATGGTCTTCAGTCTCTCCCCTGAGATGCTTGAGGACAATTTCCTCAGTACATTTCATGGGGACTGATGTTAGCGCCACTGGTCTGTAGTCGTTGAGCTGACTGATCACTTTCTTCTTTGGCACAGGAATGATTGTGGATGATCTCCATAATCGCGAAACATGGCCTTCCTGAAATGATCGCTGGAACAGCTCTCTGAAGACATGAGCCAAGGAGTTGCTGCAGGTTTTCAGAGTCCTACTGCTGATGCTATCCGGACCAGAGGCACTTATGACATTTAGCTTCCTGAACAGTCTGCGGACATCCTCTCCACTGATGGTCACTGGGGATCCAGGGAGCTGGGGCACCGTGTCCATGGCTCGCTGCTGCTCAATGCTGAAGTCCCGCTGGTCAAAACGTGTGTAGAACACATTCAGTACATTGGCCAATCTCCTCTCATCATCTGCTCTCAGTTCAGCTTTCTTGGGCCTGTACCCTGTTATGGCAGAGATGTTCTGCCAGCACTTCCTGGAGTCACCTTGCCGGAAGTTGTCCTCGAGTTTTGCAGAGTACTTCTTCTCCCTGATCCTCTTGTCGATCTTCTTCTAGGTGAGCTGCATATTCCTGGTGTCCTTTTCTTTCAGAGCTGACTTTCTCTCTTTCAGCAGCTGTTTCAGGTCCTTGGTGATCCAGGGCTTGGAGTTGGGTACAGCTTGATCTCCATTGTCTGTAGTACCATGCCCACGCAAAAGTTGATGTAGCTGGAGATCACGTCAGTTGTCTTGTCTAGTGGGCTCTCATCGTCCAGAAACACGCCCCAGTCTGTTTATTCAAAACAGGCGTGTGTGTGTGTGTGTGTGTGTGTGTGTGTGTGTGTGTGTGTGTGTGTGTGTGTGTGTGTGTGTGTAGTGTGTGTTGTGTGTGTGTGTGTGTGTGTGTGTGTGTGTGTGTGTGTGTGTGTGTGTGCATACATGTATGCGTACGTAGCTGCGTATATTTGTGCCTGTCCGTACGTCGGAGCGTACTACTATAATTCTTTTGTAGTTATTTCCCTTTCTGTGGCCCAACTCATATCTGCAGGACTCTCATCCACAGTGTGATTTGAAGCTGCCCTGATGTTAAAACACCAAAATAGCAACAACAACAAATTTAAGGGAAAAAAAAAAAAAACGGTACCGGCAAGAATCTATATTCTCTTCCCTTTAATTCAGTTGAGGTGTAGAAACACTACTTTATACAGCAAAGGAATTTGAAGTTATAAATGAAAGAAAAAACAAATACTTCTCTTGTCTGAAAATGTTCAGTATTCTTTTCTATAGAAAGTGTTTTCAGTTGTAATGAATTCGCTGAATGATCATGCATCCCCGTTAGATCAACTCCAAGCATTAGTGGCATTGTCGCTGGGCCACATATTTCACCCCTTTTACTACGTGTGGTTAAAATGAACTCTGTAGTGTTTGTGCAATCTTTGCTGACAAAGCGCGCAAAAAAGGAAGAAAAAAAAATTGATAGTGAGATGACTGCAGGCGGAAACTGACACAAACCTAACAGAGAAAGGACTGTTCCGTACGTTGGACAAGAAGAAAAAAGATAGGGGCAACAAAAGACAAAACAACACACGACGCGTTTCGAGACTTCTTTGGCCTTCTTCTTCAGGCAAGATTAACCAACATTTGGGACAATTCGCAACGAAGAACAAGCAATCAGTCACTTCTCGTCTTGTAACTACTGGGCGCAAAATGAATCCATTCCAGTCAGTTCACGCGTAGAAATATTAGTTTTGACAGCCAAGGCAAGGAATTAGATGATCTGCTTCCAAATAATTACTTCCCTTGTCTGAAAATGGTCAGCATTTGTTTGAATAGAAAAGTTTTCTTGTTGTCGTTTGTAGTGAATTCGCTGAATGGGAGTAAACGAATTCTACCAAAACATTAGTTTGTACTGCCAAGGGAATGAATTAGAAGTTCTGAATCGAAAGAGTTAAAATTTCCCATTTGTTGAATTTTGGTCTGTCTGCGATTGATATCTGAATCACACACACACACACACACACACACACACACACACACACACACACACACACACACACACACACACACTGGTGCATGGCAACCTTTCAACTCAAAATGGACACGCTTAAACGCCGTCTGTTTCAGTCCCCAGGGTACACCATTGCAAACAACGTAGAGTATGCTGGTGATTCAATGGAACTCCTGGGCCAAACAGATACGTTAGAATGAATTTCAGACATACAGAGACCAACCAGGTGTACCGTGCATAGACTGCGTTATGTACTAGTTCGGGGGCAGGGTGCATTCCCACCCCCAGATGTGGATGCGTCCCACCTCTGCCCAAATAACATCTGATACTGCCAGACCACATCAGTTTGGAGCCCAGTACAATCAACTATCAGAGAAAATCCTGTGTAGCAGAGGGTCATTGCTCAGGTCACGGCCTGTACCCCCAATGCCTTCTCCACCTCCAACTGTAAAGGGGATCAGAGCCAGCACAGGCGTTGTGCTCACACTGACGTCACTACTGTCATACCATCATGCAGGGGCGGGGCAGGGAGGGAAGAGAGTCGGGGGAGGGACTGCAGGCGGAAATAGAAACCTAGCTCCAAGAGAAATGACTACGCCGCCGGACAAACCAATGACAAGACAAACACGACGCCTTTTACAGACCTCTTGTGTCTTGTTCCTCAGGCAACATGAAACACCATTTGGGACCATTCAACACGAAAACGAGCAATCACTCACTTTTTTCTCATCGTGATTGGACACGAGTTACTCCATTTCTTCGTAGGCGTCGCGTTTTGTCATGTCATTTGTTTGTTTCGTTCGTTGGGCGGCATAGTCCTTTTATTGTTTTGAACTGTTTGGAAAGAAAAGGTTGAATCAATCCCACAAAGAGCGATTCCAATGAAGATATTCCTATCAACCCCAGCCGAATTACTGCCCTTTGCTTTCTTGTAGGAATTACTGCCCTTTTCTTCCTTTTCAAGGTTTCTGTAATTGTTTCTCTCAACATCGATTCATTCTGTGCGCACGAAAAGGACAACAAATGGAAGTGAACATAAATCTGATTGTATTATTTAGAGGGAATGAGTATGGCAATAAATGTGAAGAGGGGAGCCGGGGAGGATTGTCAAAAAGAGGAATGATTTAATTCCGTTGAAGCTGTATTTTGTTATGGTGGTGGCTGATGATGTCACTGTGGAGGTTGCTGTTGCTGTTGTTACGTGTCATTGTTCTGTGCATTCTTCACCACGCTGCTCATTGATGACGCTCTCCCATACACAAACCACACTTCATCCGGACACGGCCAGAGCACAAAATCCAATTTAGAACAAGCTTTTCAGAACTATAAGTAACTGACTTAATCCATTCGATAGTTTTCTTCGTACCGTTCTCAAATGGCACCCCCATTTTGACCCAACACATCAAATGCGTCTTCCTTCCTTCTCTCCTGATTGATCAGTCTTGATACTGTTCTAAGTCTTTTAAAACTGAGATTCATATTTTATGTCTTTTTAAAGTCACACACATATTACCAATGTCTTCCACTGAAAAGCCATTTTGAATAAAGATTTCACGTCATTTTCTTTCTTGTCTCTCCTCGCCAGAACATGTCAGCTATAAAAAATAGGTTCTGAGTTCCCCACTGCCAGCTAAATGTCTAAGCCTCGCTGTTAGTTGCTCCGGCTTCCAACTATATAGTTCTCTAATAGTAAACACTTTACAAACATACATAATGTGTAGGATTGTCTGTTTTTAATACTAATTTACAAAACTTTTGAGACTTTAGTTTTTGCTTAATCCTTCGTTTTTTCTTGATCGTCTTCAATAACATCATTTTCACGCATACATTCATCAAATGCGTCTCTATCTTTCATGTGAAATAAAACCACTGTCTTTAATTGTTCTCAAAAAGTCTTTTAAAACTGAGTTATATTTTTGACATAAAATCCACACACTTATCCCAGCATGTCTTCCACTGAAAGCTAGTTTTGATAAAGTGTTTCTTTTTTTGACTATATCCTTTTCTGCCGAACAATCATCTATAATAAATAATGTCTGCGTTCCCTCAAACAGTTTAAAAAATGTTCTAAACACTCACTCAGTTTATTGCTAGGGTCAACTAAATAGATTTCATCATCCGTCCATATAAACCTTCTTCGTGATATGCTTTGTTCCATTTAAGTGTGGACAGAAAATTACAATATGATCAAAATTATAACGATAAACTGTTTGTAATAGGTCGAGGACAAATATTGTTTTTCCACAACCAGTCTGTCCACAAATCAATGAACAATGAGGGGTTTTTATCATAAAGTTTAACATCGGCATTGACACCAAAGTGTCTGCTCCATAGTTTTAAAACAGAATTTAATTTTAACCAGTTATGTTTTTATCATACTCTCTGTCAAAATTGATCAGTAAATAAAACCCTTATAAGGCCAAATGTGTAAGATTAATCCAACTCAGTTCTGTCAGATCGTTTCTATTTAAGACTAACATTCAATTTTGTTGCTTGTTGTTATGACCTTAAAATTTTCCCATTGTGACGAACAACAAAGTAACTTTAAGATTGTCAACGTCTAAGTTTTGCCAGCTAATAAGAATTCCTTTCCCTAAGTTGTCACTGACGCCCACAGCTCCATTCCTCCCTCATCTTTTAAGACAGAAATTTTAATATTATTGTGAACGTGTCTCCTAATACGTGCGTGGAAAGAACTGTATTTTGTAGAAGCTTCCTTCTAAAACGATTCTCTTCTGTGGAGGATGTACTGTTGTCCCAAAGCTTCTTTATTTCGATCTCTTTCCGACTAGTTGTCCTCTGGCATAAGACTTACATGTAAAGGGCCAGAGTTCAATGCTTTTCTGAAACTTTTTTGACGGTCGAAAAATGTAAATGGGCTTAGAATTCAAATTTTATGTCCCATTCTAAATATGGTTCTAAGTGCCATTTGTTGTCAGTTTTTCGAACTATTTTATATTCATACTGACCCGCATTATTTGCTTCTACATTGCGTAGTTGTTCTAGTTTAGGAAACCTTTTGTCTGTCGTCAACCTCTTTGCGCTTATAATAACCATCTTTAGTGTACTCAAAACCATACAAAGTGCCTATCTCACCGTTTTGTTCAAAGTCCTCAACGTCTGCAAGGTCTTTTAATTCTAAAGTTACACACCTCTCAGGCGCTAATGTGAACCCCTGAATTCGTCTGGCCCACGTGACATTTTTTAAAACAACGTATTATTTTATTTCTAAAACAATGTGCAGGCTATCACATTTACGACTTTCCTGTTTGTCTTTGATCTTTATATTAAATGATCTGACCCTCCCACAAGCTAATCTTTTAAACTGTAAATTAGGGAATTGTATAATTTCATAATCGCAATATGCAGCTTTCCCTGATGGAAGAGCTCTTAAAACAGTTGAGGGCCTTCCATCATATAAGTTTTCATCAGTGCTCAGCTCGTCCAAATGAACATAGAGTAATGAATGTAATGCAAGATCGAGCGGATATTCTCCCTCATAAGTAGTTTTGTCTGGTGTAACTATAAAACTATGAATGGCTTGATTGTCAGTTGCAAAGCCTAACATTTTAGCTAGCTCTCCATCAAAATAGTAACCTACTTCTTCTTCTTCAGGTTTGAATGTCAACATTATTTTCAAATTTGCATTGTTAAGTTTGAGAGTAATGTCGAAGTTACTCATTGCTTCTTTTAGCGAGCAAAACCCGTAATAACCATCAGGTATGGTTAACTGGCTAACTAAGTTTCCTCTATTATCAACTTTTTTAATCTTATTATTCTCCTTGGATTCAGTTATATTAAACCATACGACTTTGTAAAAAATTTCATGGAGTGCAACCCTTTGGGTTCCGCATTCATTATCAATAGCATACTCTAAAAACGAAGGACTGTCTTGAGTTGTTATTGTTACAAACATTTTTAAAACAATTTAAAAATGAGTGCATTCAAATATACTAATGCAAAATATTCTGTTGGGCCGCACTACAATCTTAAAAATATAACAACTGACACCCTTGACATTTCTGTGACTCAGTCTGACGCCTTTCAAGTAAAGGTTAGTACTCCATTAAACAGATATCTTAACCCCCCTATTAAAAAAGACTACATCCCGAAAGTGTGGTTCAGTCATCCGATGCAGTTTTATCAGAACCAGTTAAACTTTGCTGTGTTTTGCGCATCAACTGGGTGTGGAGTGTCGTATGCTGATCATTTAAATCATCCTGATCCTTTGGTGAGGTCAGTGTATAGATTTCATTTTTATTACACCTTCAGACGTATTTTATCTGAACTGCAAGCGCCATTACCAAATGACAAAACGTTTAATCCATTCAGCAACAGAATAGATTACAAGGCTTTTGAAAGGATCTGTAACGAATTTGATATTGACCCAAAGACAGACTTTAGACAAAAGTTGGATCTTAATCATGGTTTAGGCACCCTTTATTTTGGGGGCGTGCACAGAAAGTATAACTATGATTGGAATCCTCCTTACACATCTTTCTCTTCAGGCACAACTGTTCACCTCGGGTCCATAGAGCAAGAGCATAAAACAGCATGGACAACATTTATTTTGGATACTTCTAAGGGTCTAACTAGAGCGGGAATAGAACGAATAAACGACTCTATTCGTACTTACGTTTGGTGTTTGCTAGGTTCACAAGCACAGGCAAGATCTAACATAACTGATCCTTCTACTGGCTTTGATGCACAAAAACAGTATTTAGCAAATTTAGAGGACGCCATTAATTCTGCAATTGATTTGCCTTCAAGTATTAAAAGGTACCAAAATGTTTTACAATTTGCAAGATCGAAAGTAGACTTTGCTGTCGGCACTGGTTTATACATGCTACCTTCTGACCTCAGGCTCCAGGTAGGAACAATAATAAACTACAACAATGAAATCCTTGTTGCAGGAAATGAACAGAAGGTTGGACAAAACGACATAAATTCTGAGCCAGTAATATTACAAACAATAAAAAAACAAGATGGCCCCCCAAGATTAAGTCATCCAATCCCCAAGGCCCAAAGCCCAAAGGCCATTGAAGACGCGGACTTTGTTCGTGATGACCATGAATATGAAAAGACGGCACTTGTTATTGGATTAACTGCCCTAGGATTACTTGGTCTTTATCTTACTAAAGAGTAACCCAACTATTAAGACAACTAATGCCCATAAGTGCTCAGCCATAAAACCAACTACTTTACTTGCGGCAGACAAAAGCCAGCTAACGATCCCCCCTATTATACCAGGCAAAGAATCTATTGCCTTACTGGCTAATTTTTTTAGTAAGTTTGCAAGGTGATCGAGTTGTTTTTTTACCCATGATTTATCTGACGACGGAGTTGGCGGGCCTGGTGGCACTGCCCCCCCACCACCGCCGCCTGTAATAGCCACCACCAGTGTACTTATTGCAAATCCTAAGGCAGTTATAACACTTGCTAATGTGACACCTTGCTCTCTAAACAGTGTTCTTATTCGTTCTGCTAACGTTGTGTCTTCATATAAAATTCTTTGGATAGTTTCTCTTATTCTGCTCACTTGAGTTCGTAATTGTTCTCGGTTAGTAGACAGCACTTCTAGTCTTGCTGATCTCTCTTGTTCAAGATCTTTTAGTCTTTGTGTTATTCTTTCTTTAACACCAGGTCCTAAGTTGTGGTCATCAGCCTCAACTAGTTTTTCTTTTTCTCTTTTTATATGCTCATCTAGTTCACCCAGTTTTGCTAAATTGTTTGTTAATTCGCCTCTGATGCTTCTCAAAGCATGATCAAGGGCCGTTATTTCTCTCATAGGTAGCGGCGGATCGTGCATAGTTTTTAATACTGTTTCTTCTGAAAAACTGGTTTCTGCTTCTATTATTTTGTCTGCTGTTGGGCTTAAATCTTTAAGTTCCATGTTTTGTATTTGGTTATCTGTTGGGAGTTCTTTTAGTGTGTTTTGAAGTTTAGCAACTGCTTCCCTATCTAATTTTGGTTTAGTAATGCCAAGGCGATTTTGTTCGCTCACACTGAGCCTTTGTCTAATTGTACTCTTTTTTAAAAACTTTGATGAGTCTGGTTTAGTTGTAAGCTGAACAAGTTGTCCTTGCTCGTTTTTAAAAAACAAATGGTCATCTTTTGTTTCAAAATCATTAGGGTCTATAAATTCGGGAGGTTCTTGGCCTAAACTTTGATAAAATGATTTGACCTTACTTTCTGTTAATTCACGCCGCAATGATTGTAATGGATGTGTCAAAGGAGTCATTTCACTCATGTCGTCTCCAGGATCAAAAACATCATAATCTTCTTCAACTTCAATGCCTGCCATGTTTTTAAATAATTAACTTTTTATTTTGTTTTATAAAAAAATGTCACAAGCATATGGCTCGATTCTTGACCCGCATAGAAGACTGAAAGAGCCCTTTGGCGTGAAGGGAAATAAACAGAATATTATTGTTCCAAATAATCCATCTACTATTGATTCAGATCAAATTCTTACTGTTAAATTTCCAGACCTAGGAGCAGATGAAGTGATTGTGCCGGGATCTGCACGGCTTACTTTCAAAATAGAACTTGATTCAGCAACAGACCCAAACAGGACAGTAGTCCAGAATCTGGGACGGGCAATCGTTAAGAAAATTTCTATAAAACTTGAGGGGCAAGAAATATTTTCTTTACACAATGCAGACATATTTCTAATCTATTGTGATCTATGGCTAACCGCGAATGAAAGGGCTGACCTCGCGTTTCAAGGAATCGAAAGTGATGAAGCACTAAAACACAGAATAGACGCCGAAGATGCTAAAGCCGGCAACAAGCCCGAAGCTGTAAATTTTGCGTATGGAAATCGCTTTTCCATCCCCTTGGATTTTGAGTTATTAAGCGCGCATGCGCCATACTTTCAAGGAGCATTAAAAGACAGATTGTCATATGAACTAACTTTTAATGAATACAAACGTGTCATTAAATCTACAGACACTGATTCCAAGTACAGCATTTTCGACATCTCGTTAGAGTTTGACATTGTTAGCAACCCTAACTTAGCAAGGCTGATTGAGCAACAATATCAGTCAGGATTAGCAATATATTACGAAAGAGTGATTCATCATACTAAATATCCTAAAAGCAGGGCAGACACTATATGGAATTTTAGTTTTAGTGCCGCAGCAAGATCCCTTAAAGGTATTTTATTGCTGTGTAAAGATGAAGAACCATACGAAAGACAAACTGAAAAGTTTATTAATCCTAAAATAACTAAAGTACAATGTTCAATTGAGGGTAGTCCTAACCAAGTCTACGGTAGCGGGCTTAAACCTTATCATCATTTTGATGAAATAAGAAAATTGTTTGGAGGCGGGAGGTCTAGAAGTCCAACAGTAGACCTTGTGTCTAAAGATCTACACCTTCACAGTGTTAGACTTGATGATTATTTAACAACGAAATACGGTTTATGGATTGACCTAAGGACGACAGAGGATAATCAGTTGCATGGGAGTGGGAGAACAGTTAAAGACGTAATAAACATTCAAATTGATAAAGAAAAAGAGAATGATAAACCACTTAATGTATATTTGTTTTTAATATATGATGCGCAGCTGAATATTAAAGATAACAGATTAAAAGATATCCAATACTAAATTATTTTTATTTTTTAAAAAAGCATGTCTGTTCAGGTTTATCCAAAAGTGCCCAAAGAAGAGAACTCTGTTGCTGTAGACATAAAAACTTTCAGATTAACAAACATAACACAAATGCAAACCCAACTAGAGCAGGACCTTTCAAAATACAGTAAAACCAAACGAAGGTATTCTGCTGTCTTTAATGCTGTTACATATGTTAATACTGGAGCATCGACCGCTAGTGCTCTATCAGCAGGAACAAGTGTAGGTCTCTTAGCAACAGGCGTAGGTGCGCCGGCAGCTTTACCTCTAGGTGGTTTGTCTTTAACTCTTGGCCTGTGTTCATTAGCTGCAGGTGCTGTCAGCAAAAAAATAAAAGCTAAACTCCAAAAGCACACAGCTATGGTTCAACTAATAACAGCTAAACTTAGTTCCTTCAAACTGACAATAAATAAAGCACTTGCTGACTCGAACATCACGGATGAAGAATTTAGTCGCCTACAGGCTGATTTTGAGGACTACAAAAGACAAAAGTTTGATCTTCAAAAAAAGGCAAGGGCAACTTTTTCTCAACAGCCAGACACCGACCAGATAAAAAAGGAATGTTTAAAAAAAGTAAACGAAACATTAAACTCTGTTCTAAACAGCTCACATTAACAACACCAAAGGGCGTTTATACTTTAGTTTATGAGTCCAAGCACAAAAAGACCGTTAATATTGATTCTGATTAAGTATTTTTTTTTAATTTAAATAAATATTTTGAGTTAGAAAAGAAACTCAGCATGGATAAGATATATGAAGGTTCAGATGAATTGTTTGAAGCAATGCTCGAGGAAGAGCGTTTGTCAAAAGCTTTAAATGAGGTCGTTTTAGAAGTTATTGATCCAACAAACGTGCAGGCAAGCGTTGTACATGCTATTTCTCAAGTTCCAAGTAAACTAACAATAAACCCTCCAGTTAAAGTAAGGGTAGTTGTTTTAATCGACTATATAACAATAAACGAAGAAAATCTAGAAGTCTGGGTCTCAACTAAACAGCAGACTATTCTTTCTTATAATGACTTAACACCCGGTTGGGCAGATCAACTTCTTACACAGTTTAATGAAGCCTCTGAAGCAGCTAAAATGAGAGGCTCTGGTTGGTCAGAGGGTGAAGTCCTAGACATCAGATTAAGACAGGCTAAGTATGAGCCGATTGTAGGCAAGTCTTACATTCCACTGCCTCCAACATTAGTTGCAAAGAAAGCAGTTTTGAACATAAAAAATTCAGACGACAAATGTTTTATGTGGTGCGTTCTTGCTAGGCTGCATCACGTTGCCAAAAATGCAGAGAGAGTATCTAACTATTTACAGTGGGCCAATGATCTTAACTTTAACGGCCTTGAATTTCCTATGGCTGTAGACAAAATTGACCAGTTTGAAAAAAAAGAATCCGCCAATAACTGTTAACGTATACGCATGGTCTGAAGAAACCAACCTTCTGCCAATTAGAGTGTCAAAGAACAGTCCAACAATAGGCGAACCAACCAAAACTCATGTAGACTTACTCCTAATGCAAAGCCTTAATGGGTTGCACTACACTCTAATACGCACAATGAGTAGATTACTAGTGCATACTACAAAACAACATAGCAAACAAGAATTTTGTAGAAAATGTTTAACAAGAATTCCGTCCGTTCAAGCTGCGAGCGAACATGTAAAACATTGTATCAGTCCAGTTGACTGCAATACAGAACTAATTATGCCAAGAGAAGGCAGTAAGTTAGTTTTAAGAATTGAAAAAACTTCAGAGGTCTCCATATGTTGTTTATGCAGACTTCGAGTCGCTTATTGTTCCTTATGAGGGGACCAGCTCCAAAACATTTACCAAAACAGTTTAAATGAATAACCACCAGATTTGTTCATTTGCCTTCATTGTTGTAGGTCAGATGGTCAACATTCAAAGCCAGAATTATACAGAGGACCAAATGCTGCAAAATACTTCTTAAAACGCATGCAAGAAGTTCGTAATGTCTGTTCTAATAATCTAAACTTATCTGAAATCATAATGTCGCCTGAAGACCAACAACAGTATGACTCAGCCACTCACTGTTGGATTTGTGGTTTAGGCCTCTCCCCAGACGCAGAGAATCCAACAGTAAGAGACCATGATCACATCAGCGGAAAGTTCAGAGGAGCAGCACACAGTAAATGCAATCTTCAATAAAGTTTGAACCAAAGACATGGAAGCTACCTATATTCTTTCACAACTTGCGAGGTTACGACTCTCATCTTATAATGCAAGCAGTAACCAGCGCCTTTAGGAGGTGTTATGCATTGCACAGTCATCAGAAAAGTACATGTGCTTCACTTTAAATAACATGTCTTTCTACGACTCTATGCAACACTGATGGGTTCATTAGAGTCACTGGCTATGTCCTTAAAGTCCTGCCCAATAACAGAAGAATATTTTGACCCAACTCTTGTTAGAAAGGGCGTTTACCCTTATGAGTACATGAACAGTTGGCAAAGGTTTGACGAAGATACACTTCCGCCTAAAGGCGCGTTCTTTTCTAGTCTCAGAGGAAAGGACATCAGTGATTCTGATTACCAGCATGCTCAAGATGCGTGGCAGAAGTTAGAGTGTAAAACGATGGGAGACTATCATGATTCCTATTTAATGGCGGATACCTGTTTGTTGGCGGACGTCTTTGAAAATTACAGAAAGACCTGCATGAAACATTACAGCTTGGATCCCGCGCATTACATTTCTGCGCCGGGATGAGCTGGGACGCTTTCTTAAAATTTACTGGAGTACAAATTGATTTATTGTCTGACCTGCCAATGCTTCAGATGATTGAAAACGGATTGCGTGGGGGAATCAGTATGGCGTCGCACCATTACTGTAAAGCAAACAACAAATACTTGGACGACTATGATCCAAGTAAAAGGTCTAACTATCTTATGTATTTAGATGCAAACAATCTGTATGGATGGGCAATGGCGCAATCACTTCCATTACGCAACTTTAAAATGTACACAGGAGGTGTATAAAGACATTCAAAAGTTTTAAAATGGCTACCTACTCTAGAAGCTGATTGTAAAAGAGGACTCATTCTAGAAGTTGATTTAGAATATCCTCATGAACTTCATGATTACCATAATGACTATCCATTAGCGGCAGAAAGTCTAAAGATGGCAATGACAGAACCGCCTAAACTTGTGCCTAATCTTCGTGACAAAAAAAATTATGTCTGTCATTACAGACTTCTTCAATTTTATTTAAGACATGGTTTAAAGTTGACAGCTGTTCATCGTATAATTGCTTTTGATCAAGAACAGTTCATGAAACCATACATCATGAAGAACACTGATCTCAGAACTAAATCCGCAGATGCTTCAGAAAAAGACTTTTTCAAGTTGATGAACAACAGCTGTTTTGGAAAGACTATGGAAAATCCGCACAAGCGTAAAGATGTTAGATTTTCACCAGAGAAAACGTTGCAATTAAGTTGACTTCAAAACCTAATTATCAGGACTTCAGAAGATTTCATGATCAGCTTTTTGGCATAATGATGAAAAAAAAGAAAGTCAAATTGGACAAGCCCGTTTTTATTGGGTTTACTGTTTTAGAGCTGTCGAAGCTTTTGATGTTAGAATTTCTTTACGACTACTTTAAACCCTTGTATCCAGAGTCCAGAGTTCTGTACACAGATACAGATTCCTTTGTAATCGACATCCCTACTGAAGATTTTTACAAAGACATGGAATTAGAAGTAGCAAAAGAGCATGCTGGATGGTACGACACATCTGATTACCCTAAAGATTCGCCTTTGCATTCAGTTATTAATAAAAAGGTTTTAGGTAAGATGAAGGATGAATTATCTGGTGTTGTGATCAAGGAGTTTGTTGGTTTGAGGTCGAAAATGTACAGTCTTTCAAGCCAAAAAAAAGTTGTTAAAAAAGCAAAGGGAATATCTCGTAGTGTTGTGCAGTCAAGCATAACCCATGACAACTACAAAGAAGCATTGTTTGGCAATAAAACTTTTCATCATGACAATTACAAGCTGCGATCTAATCTGCATGAGATTAACACAACAGTTGTAACAAAACGGTCTCTTGACCGCACTAACACAAAAAGAGTATTTGTTAATCCAGAGTTTTCATATGCAATTGGCCATTGGAGAATAGTATAATCATATGTCTTCAGGCTTATATGTTTCAGCAATCGCACGTTCAATTATATCATCATCTAATTTAGCAAAATTAATATTATTTATTAATGCTAGATGTGCTTTAATTTTTTTTTGTCATTTCACAATATTCATGTTTCCATAAATCAAAATAAAAGCTTTGGGGTTTAAAGCGATTGCCTGGCGATTGTTCTAGCCAGAGGATTGTCAATCTTCTCAAATACTTCTTTAATGATATACTGATACTCAAATAAATCTTGCATTAATTTTAAAGACTTTTCCTTTGCTTTTCTGCCATTTCCCTTTGAGCTTCCATTTTAAACCCAAATGTATTTGCGTAGATTAAAACAGTTCATTAAGCTTAACTATATCACCAACCAATTCAACCAAATTATTATCCATTACTGCTAAATGCGCTCGATTTTTTTTATCTTTTTAATATATTCTTGCTCCCAATCAAAATTTGAGGTTTTGTCTGCATGACATGATCAATCTTCTTAAATATTAGTCTAATAACAAGATTATAATCAAATATTTTCGCATTATTTCTAAGGACTCTTCCTTCACCATTCTTGCTTCCAGTGCCATTTTACGTAAGGATTCTTCCTTTTCCATTCTTGCCGCCATTTTAATTTAAATTAAAAAATAATTAAGCGACTGGAACTGTGTCTGGAGGGATTATCTGCAGTTCTTCCTTCACAAAAGATCTTCGGGGGGCTGGTCGTTTTGTTGTGTCAGTTTCTCGTAAATAATACACGGGCGGATTCATTTTCACAATTTTTTTATCTCATATGGATCAACACTCCAAACTGGATCTGTTGCCCTGATGCGAGTGTCCCCTTCCGCTTCTCCCGGCGAATAAAGGTATCTCACTTTAAACCAAATGGCAATAGTTTGCTTGATGAAGACTCTCCTTCAACAACATTTATTGTTTGTTTTCTGATTGCTTGTACTGGTTTTAGCCTTTAAATTCTTCATTATTCATTGCGCGCAAAACTGAGGGCAGTCTTTTTACCCATTCTGTGTTGCGAGAATTGTCAATCAGCTCTCTGTGATACTGGTAGGAGAAAAGCCTTTCAGATAACTGTTTGTTAAAGTTTTCAACCAAACCCTGTGATCTGTGAACACCCGGAATGCCCCTTTTAATGGTAACTCTATGTTTTAACAATAATTGATTCACTTGTCCTTTAAATTCTTTTCCATCATCGACTTGAATCATGCGAGGATAAGTTAAGGGTCCTCGTTGATATATCAGTTGTAAAGCGACAGCAACAGCAGAAGCACTCTTTTGTGTTAATGGTTCCGCATCTTTGTATCTTGAAGCTATGTCAATGACTGTAAGTGCGTACTTAAATCTTTTTCGTCTAATCGTATCATGGGGTAAATATAAAAGATCCATTTGATGGGTGTCGTTCGGTATTGTGTTGACAAAGTGTGGTCTTTGTATTCGTTTGGGCGCTGGTAAATAAATTTGCCAAATCGCTTGTTTAGATAACCATTCCTTTGCTGTTTGTTCACTGACTCCAGCTGCTTGGCTTAGCTTTTTAATTGCTGTTATTCCCTTCCAATATCCTTTTGGCGAATAATAGATCTTGTTCATTTTTTATTCAGCCAATATTATGTGCAACAAAATACACACGGTCATACCAAAGGCAATAAACAATATTTCTTGCATCTTTTGTTTTTCTGATGGTTGATAAAATCGCTGAATTTTGGTGGAGGCAATGTCTCGATTGGCTTGCCTGTTACAAGAAAATATTCTTTTATTGCTTGATCAACATCTTTAAATGTGTAAGCTGCATGTCCCTGTTCTTTCAGTTCATCGTTAATAAAATCTAACTGCTCAATTCTCTGCTTTTCATACGCAGCTTGTGCTGCGGCTAGTTGCTCCATAGCTTTGTTATGTCTTTTTCTCTCGCGTCATCCCGTAGTTTACTAAATGCGTAATTACTTCCGCTAAAAGCAAGCGCATTAACCACAGCGCCACCAATCATCATTACGAGTGAAGCCATTTTTATAAATGTATTTTTTTAATTTTACATATTTATATTTTCTGGAATTATTCCTTGCTTAACTAGAAAATCTTTCGTAGCAAATGAAGCTGTAATAACAGCAATCAGCTTTGCTGAGTCTTCAAAGTCTAGTTTGCCAAGATCTGCTGGTTTTATTTTTAACAAGTTTTACCAAGCATTGTGTATCCTACACTTAGGCCTCCAATAACAGCAGAATGGTATACAGGTTAGTAATAGTTTTTTCGGTGCTCATTTTTAAAAAATAAAATAATATTTATTCATTAATAAAACATGAACTGCGATGATTTACTTCCTGAACTTACAAATGATCAAGTTGATGACCAAGCTATTATGCGCCAAAAGGAAAGGCTGTATTCTTTGGCGGCGTGTGGAAAAACAAAACAGTACCTTGGAAATGAATTCAGCATAGAACAGATACAACAGATGTCGCCACAAGACATTGTAAAGTATCACAATAGGTATGAAGCGCAACTGGGGTCAAGAATGGTAAAAAGTGTTGGGCAAACGGTTCTTAGTTTGTACACTAAACTAGTTAGTAGATTTGCTCCCATTGATTCTGAACAAGATTTTATGTATGATTTAACACAGGATCCGTTTTAACAAAGTCATCAGAGTCTCTAGGATGTGATCTATATTACAGATTTGGAACATTGTTATCGCCATTAATCATGGGATTAATTACTTTTAATCATATAGATTTTGTTTCCCTTCAAAATGACCGAGCCAGAAAATCAGCAGAAAACATTGATGGAGAAAGTGACCAGTAAAAAGCCTCCTCATCCTGGGCGCGTTGCAGCAGGAAAAAAATTAGCAGAGTGGAACAAACAAAAAAAATTAATGTTGCAATCACAGAATGTAACTCATAATGAAAACATAACACCGCCAACGCCAACAGTGTTGCCACAGCCAGCTGTAAATACACAAGTTGATTCAAGACCTACAACAACACCAAAGTCTTCATGGAGTATTGAATTTAAAACAGTTTTCATTTTTGGCGTCATTGCTGCTGGGGGTGGTTATTACGTTTATAAAATATATAAACAACGCCAGCAAAAACCAAAGCAGTCCAAAAAATCTCAGCCACTAAATACAGAAGCCGAACAAAAAAGCATGCCAGAACCGCCAACAACAAAAGATCATTTTGATCCATTTCAGATGGAATAATATTTCAAGAACTTAATAAATAATTATAAGTGACTTGAATAAGAACTTGATAACGACTTGATGACGACTTGATAAAACTTAAATAAGAACTTGATAAGAACTTGATAAGAACTTAATGACGACTTGATAAAAACTTAATGACGACTTGATGACGACTTGTTAAGAACTTGAATAAGTACTTGAATAAGTACTTGAATAAGAACTTGTTAAGAACTTGATGATGACTTGTTAAGAACTTGATGTTGACTTGTTAAGAACTTAAATAAGAACTTGAATAAAAAACTTGAATAAGAACGTGATGCCGACTTGAATAAGAACGTGATGCCGACTTGAATAAGAACCTAGAACGACTTAATGACGATTTTTTTCACAATTAATTGTTACATTCTTTTCCGGGGAGACAACTCCTCTTCACTTCTGCCTTTATGTAGTATCTAGGTCAGACATGTCTGGCCACGGCTTACTCAACTGCACAATAGCCGAGTCGAAGCGCCGCACTGTTTCCGGGTTCGTGTCAAGTTACACATAAGGGCGTCGGGCCGCCACGCGGCATTGTATAAATTTAGACGGCTAAATTCCCCACCGGCGTCGTTTAGTACAGGCGTTAGACGTCATTGTATAAATTTAGGCGGCTAAATTTCCAAACATATCAAAACATGT
The DNA here is from genome assembly GCA_033310375.1 of Conus canariensis. Classification (NCBI taxonomy): domain Eukaryota; kingdom Metazoa; phylum Mollusca; class Gastropoda; order Neogastropoda; family Conidae; genus Conus; species Conus canariensis. The sequence goes on from JAMYXO010000078.1 coordinate 25,877, forward strand.
TTCTTACCTTCCCCCAATCACAAGACTAGATAGAATCAGCTGATTAGTAACAGTGACGACATTTCCGCCCAGCATTTGTGTTGTTAGCAACTGAACCTAGCTGTCTTGTCATTTTCACATTGGGTTGGTGTGTGATTTCCAGTCAGGAAAGCGTTGTGACTTTAAAACTTTGCTGATTGATTCAATGTCTCAAGATAGCATTTTTCAGAGAGGGATTTACTAGGTAGTCCTTCTTCAAAATGACGGGGTCCATATCCCTAATTGCAGGTGCTGACAGTAAGAACTTGTAAAGGGAGGAAGTAATAGCAGGCTTGCGGCGCGCACCTGACCAAGAACGTTCCCGTGCGAGCGGCTATTTATAGGAACTTGCAACATTATTACATCAGCAAATGTTCCCGAACATTCTCGAGAGAATGCGAGGCTGCCACGTGACCGGACAAGAGCCGGCCAGTTTAGCCATGGCTTCCAATGCAGACGGGCGTGTTTTGTTCACAGAGGAACAGCTTCTTGCTATAGATGATCATATGTTTTATTACGGCTGTATGGTGGAGTATCTAAACAAAAGAAAATCAGGCGAGCCCAGTTCTTTACCTCCTAAGCCAGAATTGCATTTTTGGAAGGCGGGGAGAAAGACAAACAAGAACCTACCATCGATAAACTACAAAGTACCTTAAAAGATGGTTGGTGGCAAGTGTACTGCCTGGTGATCAAGAGCCGCCAAAAAACAAAAAAACACTAACTCTGCCAATGCCAGTCCCAAGCCCAGGATGAAAAAAGAAAAGGCGTGTGGAGAGTTAAACTCTTTGTGAAACTCTTTGTAAAATAGGTAGGAGGCCTGTGCTGCGGCAAAACTAGCCTTGCTGACTGTTACTATAAATAGCCGTTCACGCGTGAACGTCCTATTTTAGCAGCATGAGTCTAACAGGATGTAGTGGCTCTCGTAACTAGGACAAACGGGCATGCATGAACGTTTGACATAGATATAGAGTTGCAAGCCCCTCTAACTGTGTCAAACGCGCATGCATGAACGTTTGACATAGATATAAAGTTGGAAGCCCCTCTAACTGTGTCAAACGTGCATGGATGAACGTTTGGTCTAGTTAAGAGCAGTAAAACTAGCAAGAAGATGATGTTATTGAAGACGATCAAGAAAAACGAAGGATTAAGCAAAAACTTAAGTCTCAAAGTTTTCTAAATTAGTATTAAAAACAGACAATCCTACACATTATGTATGTTTGTAAAGTGTTTACTATTAGAGAACTATAAAATAGGCATTCTGGGTAAGCCGGCGGAGCAACAGCGAAACCGGCTTTAGCCGGTTGGAGCTGGCGGAGGTGGGTGAGCCAGAATGCCTATTTTATAGTTCTCTCGGCCTTAGCCACAACCAGTCCCAGGGAGCAATGTGTTTCAGGGAGAACCAATATCAACAGGAACAACTGACAAATACATCAGCAAGTGAAGGTCTTCGTAGCCAGATGCTCAAATGGGCACCTCTCTCGTGGTGACCCAAGGCAAATGAAATGTTCTGTTCGGGAGTTACCTTCCCCTTACCTCCCCTGATTGATCAGTCTTGGATTAGCTCGTGTCAACTCTTTCAAATGGGAATGCCTCAGAACCTTCATCATTATTATGTCTATGTCGCTGAAGTCACACAAATAAATGTATCTTATTCTTTACAACTGTGTTGGACCGAAAAGCCCATATTTTTTAAAAACTAAACTGGTATTTTGCACGATCGATTTTGGCGCCTCTTTTTCTCCTTCGCCCGCCAGTTAACATGATTTGTTCGGGAGTTACCTTCCGTCTGACCTCCTTTGATTGATGAATCTGGATTATTTCGTGTCGACTCTTTAACATGTCAGTGCCTCGGAACCTATATCATTATTATGTATACGTCGCTAAAGTCACAACAATGAATGTACTTTATACCTTGGACCAAAAAGCCCATATTTTCCCTAAACTGGTATCTTGCATAATCAATTTCGGCGCCATTTTTCATCTTTCGCCAACCAAACCTGGACTATTTCTTCATTTCCCAAAAGTTTGTGAGAAAAACTGTCGAATCAAAAACGTACGTTCCCAGTCAAGTCCGTAAGCTCTCATTTCGTGCATCGCATGCCTACGATCTTTTCCGCACAAGTTTGCGACTCTACGACATGACTGACGATGCCGACCTGTCTGGAACAGTCGCCTTCTTCGTTCCACTTTGTGTCATTGTTGGAGTTGTGCGCTAATTGTCACTCTACGAAATTCAGACTTCCCGATCGACATGTTGTTGATGACTCCATGTCCATGATAAATACAACTGAAAATGTATAGACATTATTGGTCCGTTTCCACAGAGTATTTTTCCAGAGCTAATGTCGACAGCCAGGCGAGTAGGAAAGCCAGTTGTGTTTGGTACTTCTTTTCAAAGACCAAGTTCTCCGCTCAGATACAGTCTTGGAGAATCACATCTACAGGTGTGAACAAACTGAAACGCCTGCTGTTCAGTCATGACAAAAAGAGTTCATGCTGTTTGGTGTTTCTCATCGCAATAGAGAAACATTGGACACAAACTCCTTCACTGCGGGTTCATTCTCCGATTTTAATCACCAACAATGTCTTACAGCGACAACGTTATCCAGTGTGACATGTTTCATATTATTCCTTCGGTTCTGAAGTTGTCATCCATAGTCTATGAATATGTTGGAATGCTTTGAACGGACGGCGAAGCAGAGAACACGGAAGCTACTACAGAAAGCACAAACTTGTGTCAGTTCCTGCTTCGCCAGGCCCGTTTGGTCTGCGGCACCGTGTTGCTGACACCCACACTCACACATATACACACACCTACAACTACACACACATTACACACACATCACACACACACACACACACACACACACACACACACACACACACACACACACACACACACACACACACACACACTATTATTGTTATCTTGTCAGAAAAACGTCAAGAATAAGTTAAGATGACAATTACGTCCCGTAATCACTGATTGAACATGACACATAAGACATCTTCAGCACTCTTTAATGGCATTTCACTAATTAAGAAGGGAATTGGTCAAAAGGAATATCCCAGACAACGTGACAAAAAGAAACACACACACACACACACACACACACACACACACACACACACACACGCACGCACGCACGCACGCACGCACGCACACACACACACACATACACACACATACACACACACACACACACACACACACACACATACACACACACACACACACACACACACACACACACACACACACACACACACACACACACAAATGTAACACAGCATGAGACAGATCAAACAGACCGAGAGGAAATACGAGAGTCAGACAGACAGACAGACAGACAGACAGACAGACAGACACAAAGAGACACAAGAGGCACAGCGACGAGTACAGACAAAAGAATGAGACAAACAGAGATAGACAGAGGAAAGCAGGGATGGGATTACGAAATGACAGCAACCAACAACAGCAACATGGACAAAAGACATCCAGCAAAAATAGGAAATAACTGACGAACGACTTTTTAATAAAGAAATCAGGACTTCAGAAGATTTCATGATCAGCTTTTTGGCATAATGATGAAAAAAAAGAAAGTCAAATTGGACAAGCCCGTTTTTATTGGGTTTACTGTTTTAGAGCTGTCGAAGCTTTTGATGTTAGAATTTCTTTACGACTACTTTAAACCCTTGTATCCAGAGTCCAGAGTTCTGTACACAGATACAGATTCCTTTGTAATCGACATCCCTACTGAAGATTTTTACAAAGACATGGAATTAGAAGTAGCAAAAGAGCATGCTGGATGGTACGACACATCTGATTACCCTAAAGATTCGCCTTTGCATTCAGATATTAATAAGAAGGTTTTAGGTAAGATGAAGGATGAATTATCTGGTGTTGTGATCAAGGAGTTTGTTGGTTTGAGGTCGAAAATGTACAGTCTTTCAAGCCAAAAAAAAGTTGTTAAAAAAGCAAAGGGAATATCTCGTAGTGTTGTGCAGTCAAGCATAACCCATGACAACTACAAAGAAGCATTGTTTGGCAATAAGACTTTTCATCATGACAATTACGAGCTGCGATCTAATCTGCATGAGATTAACACAACAGTTGTAACAAAACGGTCTCTTGACCGCACTAACACAAAAAGAGTATTTGTTAATCCAGAGTTTTCATATGCAATTGGCCATTGGAGAATAGTATAATCATATGTCTTCAGGCTTATATGTTTCAGCAATCGCACGTTCAATTATATCATCATCTAATTTAGCAAAATTAATATTATTTATTAATGCTGGATGTGCTTTAATTTTTTTTTGTCATTTCACAATATTCATGTTTCCATAAATCAAAATAAAAGCTTTGGGGTTTAAAGCGATTGCCTGGCGATTGTTCTAGCCAGAGATTGTCAATCTTCTCAAATACTTCTTTAATGATATACTGATACTCAAATAAATCTTGCATTAATTTTAAAGACTTTTCCTTTCTCAAGAGAGAAAGATACAAAGGAAAGAAAGCAACGTTGAAAGTTGGGGGGGGGGGGGGGGGGGCAGAAGAAAGAAAAAAGGAGAGAAAACAGGATACACAGGAAGAAAGAACGAAAGAAAGGGAGTAAAGAAGACTGGAAGACAGGAAGAAAGAAGGAAAGATCGATAGATAGAAAGAAAGACAAACATCAACCAACAAAAAGAAAGAAGTGCACACCGAAACAAGGCACAATTGACACAAAGTTGCCATCCGTCTGTCTGGAGAGACAATGGTGTTGTGCTGCAGGTGAAGTCTCCGTCATCAGTGTCTGTGGGTGCCGACGCCATTCTTTGCCCGTCTGCGGTACCTCCGTTCTTCCCACTGGGCCTCTCTCCTCTGCTCTGCTCTGCTTGCTTGATGCCGGCCTTGACGGTGGACCGCCAGCTGACCCGGTCTGAAGCTGCTGTCTCCAGGTCTGCTGGGTCGAGGTTGCCAAAGACAAACACAGAAATTTTCGACAACAACAACAACAACAAGAGTACAGAAAGAATGAAAGGGAGACACGATGAGGATGTTTTCAATAAAGAGAGAAATAGACAACAAAACAACGCAAAAATTGACAAGACATGAACATAGAAATGGTCAATGAAGTACAGAGAGAATGAAAGACGGACACGAGCAAGTTTGAAGAGAGAGAGAGAGAGAGAGAGAGAGAGAGAGAGAGAGAGAGGAGGAGGAGGAGAGAGAGAGAGACAACAAAACAACTCCAGAAAAGGATACAAAGACATAAACTGAATTTTTAAACAGTAAAGTATAGGAAAAATGATAGAAGATGGACAAAGAAAAACAGGAGTTTTTCAAGAAGAAGAAGAAAGAAAGAAGAAGACGCTCAACAAGAGAATGTTTTTGGTTGCTTGTTTGTTCTCTTCGTGGGCAACAACAGTATGCTGTATTCACCTCTCGTTTATCTCGTCTGACCTAACTGGCAGACCACACAACGTACATCTTGTTCCGCCGGTTTCTCCCCGAGTTTTTTTCTCCCATCGGGAGGAGGACGACTGGCTATTCTGTCATAGAAATAACACCACGGTTCAATGGGAACAGGTCGACCTCAAGCTCTCGCCCCCTACCGTCGGCAGCGCAAATTTTTCACTTTGTGAGTGTGCTTGTTTGTTTGTTTTTTCCTTTTCGTGGGAAGGCGAAGATAATGCCGAGTACACTGCTTTCCCTCCGAACACGTTCATGCATGCGTGCGTGCGTGCATGCATGAATGTGTGTCTGTTTCTCTATGTGTATGCGCGCGCGTAGCTGCATATTGTTGGTGCCGGTCTGTGTTCGTCGGAAATACAGCAAGTTTTTTGTAATTGTTTCCTTTGAAAGTGATGGTGGTGGTTTAGTTCAAAAGGAGCAAGAGATGCTGTACGTATTGTTTTAATAGTTACGTTTCGATTTTCCTCAAATTAAAACAAAATTACAGGGAAAATTGATCTACATTCTTAAATTAAGAAGCCTAGAAAATCTAAATCAGAAACGTAACAAATTTTACTAGAAAAGAAAGCATATCAGACTAAGTAGATCTTGCATTGCTCAATTACAACCAACTTCCCATCCTGTGTGTTTGATAAATTATCAGTGTGTATGGATATGAGGTAAATCGTGCTGAAGAGCTGTGAAAAAGTACATGAATATAGAAAGCAGTGCGTTTGACTACTGCCAGTTACGTAGCAGTGCGCGAACTATTCCACTTTCTCGTGTGTGTGTGTGTGGTGTTGTGTAGTGTTATGAGTTTAAGTACAGTGGTAGATATTGGTGTGAGTGTAGTTTAAAGTACAGTGGAGATATTGGTGTGAGTGTAGTTTAAAGTACAGTGGTAGATATTGGTGTGACTGTAGTTTAAAGTACAGTGGCAGATATTGGTGTGACTGTAGTTTAAATACAGTGGTAGATATTGTGTGACTGTAGTTAGTAGTGGTAGTTTGTGTGACTGTAGTTTAAAGTACAGTGGTAGATTTGGTGTGACTGTAGTTTAAAGTACAGTGGTAGATATTGGTGTGACTGTAGTTTAAAGTACAGTGGTAGATATTGGTGTGATGTAGTTTAAGTACAGTGGTGGTGATATTGCAGTGCAGATTTCTTCCCTCCCACCTCTCTCTCTCTCTCGCTCTCTCTCTCTCTCTCTCTCTCTCTCTCTCTCTCTCTCTCTCTCTCTCTCTCTCTCTCCACTACCCTGGAAGGATGACAAAACTGTTGGTCCAAACAGTTCATTATGCCACCGATGAACTGAATCCTCATAAATAATTACATATATAGAAAAGCGCGTGCTCTGTGACGAAATGCTTTGGTTCCATTTGTTAGAGGGTCTGGACATTGAGTATGTAGGCTTTAAACCTGTTTGTGAGGGTGATTCCTTTCTTAATGACATCTGTTTTTCTGCACGAGCGTTTCTTATGACTCTGGCTTTGAGCAATCATCATTGAAAAAGGCACTGTACATAAATCATACGTGTCTGACATATCATTTTCGTCGATTTCTGCATTATGATCATTTGGCGCTCAATTGGAGGAGAGAAGTGATTGTTCCTTTTTCGTGTTCATTATCTGCAATGTTGTTTGTCTGGCCTGAAAGAAGAGCACAGAGGTCGAAACGCGTCATGGTTTTGTCTTCTTTGTTTAGCTCCCTTTTATCTGGCGGAAGACTTTTTTTCTGTTAGGTTCGTTTCAAATGTCCACCTGCAGTCATCTCACTTTGAAATTAATTATTATCATTATTATTACCAATGCCAGTCCCTCAGCAATGAGCCTTATGATTTCTCCTGCGTCTGTCTGTCTGGTTGTTCATGTATGTCAGCGGCATTACGCACAAAGACAAAACCAAAACCAAAACAACCTAAAGCAGCTATTGGAGTTGTAGGCAGGTGGTAAAGTGTGCACCCATGTCGTTGTGATGGTGTGGAGTGGTAGGCAGTGCAGGCGAAGACAGACTGATGAAGTCTTCCAATCGGACGACAGTGCAGGTTCCAGGACAAACTGCAAGCAGTTCCAGAAAGGTCAGCGTCATCAGACGGTGACACTCTCAGTGTTCCTGCTCAGCTGCCTGTCTACAACGTAGCCCCGGACAATCTCATGACGTTTCCCAGTGCATTCATAGTGACTTCAATCAAACACCAATGTTCATACCGTATGGAATGAGCAACAGTGCCATCATTTCAACCACCACCACAAGCTTTATACTGATCATGTACAGTGTCACAAATTCCATCTACTCCCCGAATACAACACAGCTCTATTTGTTCATAAAGACCTATTTTTCTTTACAGAAGTAAACGTTGGAATTTGGTGGGTTTTGTGTTCTCTTAAGAAATACAAGAAGAAAGCATACTTGGTCTTTGTCAACAATTACTTCCCTTGGAAAAAGATTCTTGTCAACTCTCTCTCTCTCTCTCTCTCTCTGGGGTGCATGCTGGGAATGGCGGCCTGTCAACATTGTCCTTCTTGTGCTCCGCCTTCTTTTATGAAGTGACGTGAAAAAGAGCTAGAACTGTCGAGTGTACTTCAGCGAATGGTTTTGTCAGTGACCGAGGACAGTTGTTTCAGCGAAAAATGACGGACTTGAGTTTGTGGAGAGCCAGAGTTGGCCTTTTCTATGCTTCGCTGAAATGTGGGTCATGGCGTTCACGAGTGTGCGGGGAGAAACCGAAGAGCGAAAATGCTGAGTCGCGATTGTCAGTGGCCGATATTGTTACGGCCTACATGTTGTGCTGCATTTTTGTGCCCATGCTGTGTAGCTTTCTGTCAAATGCAAGGTCAGTGTTAGACGGCAATGAGGGGGTGACAATGGAAACTGTGAGTGTTACCAGGGGAACAGTGTTGAATGACGGAAACGTGTTGTGTGGCAGTGACAGTGTGCGTGTCAGTCAGGGAGCCGTGACGCACGTACCTGTGTTGGCCGTGTCGCTGTGTGTTATCAACACTGTTTATTCACTTCGGAAGCTGATGCTTAGTGGAGACGTGGAACCGAACCCTGGCCCCAATCCTGACAATTCAAGTGTTGTGCACAGTGACAACGGAAAGAAAGTGGAAAGTTCAGTGTCCGATTCATTCTCTGCCTCTGTGCAGGCAATGAACACACTAATGCTGTCCCTCAAACAAGAATTCAACGAACAAACCAGTTTGATCCGGGGTGATCTTCAGCACATCAAAACTGAATCAGGACTAGTGAAGAAGGAGTGTGAGGAGATCAACAGTCGCTGTGACAGGTTAGAAGAAGACCATAGTCAGCTGGCAAGACAGTGTCAGGTGTGACATTAAACATGCAACAGATGTACGAAGAGTCAGATGAAACCAGAGTAGAGACGATCAGACTTTCACGGGTAGTCCAAGAATTGAAGAAAGAAATAGAAAAGCTTAAAATCGACGCAGACAGACTTGAAGATTTCTCACGTAGGGATAACTTGCGAATGTACGGTATAGCACAACGCGAAAACTACGAGAATTTCGACACGTGTGCAGCTGCTGTTGTTGATGTGCTGAACAGTGGTGGTGGGGTCAGAGTGTGGGATTCAGAGGACATTGTCAGAGCACATAGAACAGGCCGTGCTGTGGAGGGCCAGCCCAAACCAATGATAGTACGATTTGCCAGGTGGCGTGACAAAATGTTCATCATCAAGAATACGGAGCTGCGAGAAAAACTGAAAGAGTCTGGTATAACTGTTTCTAATGATCTAACAAAAGCACAATCACAAATAGTTGCAAAGGCAAAAAGAGAAGGAAAAAGAGCATTTTTTCAAAGGGAAAAATGGTGGTGGGACCAAAACAAAGTGGCAGTCGATCGTACTCGGATGTAGTCAAACACGGACTGGTGAGGAACGGAGTGACGTCAACAAATAAACAAGAAGTTATTCCTGGGCAGCTGGCAGACGGGGTTCACGGGGGCGGACGGGGGAGCGAGCGGACCGATGACGTGGCGGAGACGGATGGGCCTACTTCAGACATTCACGGGGGCGACGCGATGGAGGGTGCGGATTTCACAGTACGCTACACGTGCAACGCGCCGGTCGTGCATGATGAACCGCGGCAGCTTGACGGGGGTGTGAGTGGGGCCTCTGTGTCTCCTCACGGTGACCGGCGCGTCGCATCAGGTGTGCAGTCTGATGGCAGTGGGACTGACACTCCTCTGTCTGACGAGCGTGTCAGGCGGGGTGGGCAAGGTAGAGAGGGCGTGGCTGTTCCCTCCAATCGGCGCCCCTCCTCGGCGGGTGAAGGTCACAGGACAGTCGCTGACAAGAGGGCTTCCCTTGACTCGGCTACACGGGCTTCCCCGAATCCAGTGAACAGCTCAACCTCGGCCAGACAGACTGAACTGCGTGGTTTTCTGAGTCAAAACAAGAGACAGACTGTTGGGGGGCGTGAACGGGGCAAAGAAGGGGGTAGCAGGGAGAGAAGTTTGCGAACCAGAAAACAATAGGACAGGCATGGTCACCCACAGCAGTTTACATTTTTGAATTACAATGTGGAAAACTTGTGTTCAAAACTGAAAGACGTTTCTTTCGTTAATTACGTTTCATCGTTTGCTTTTATTTGTCTTACAGAGACTTTCACTGATTCTACTTTTGTTTCCACTGATATATTCACTGATTTTATAAAATTTCATGCTCCAGCGAGGAAATTATCTCATTTTGGAAGACGCTCTGGGGAGTACTGTTATTGGTGAAAAAGACTTTTGAGAATAAGATAAAGAGATTAAGTTGACATCTGATAATATGATTTCATTAAGAATAGACAGGAGTCTGTTTAATTTGGATAAAGATTTGATTTTAGTTGCTTGTTATATCCCCCTGAGGGTAGTCCATCATATCACGACTTAGATATCAAAGATGGGGTTCTACTTCTGGAAGAAAGTTTGCTTCAGTGCACTGATAGAAAAGATGTTTACTTTTTAGTGTGTGGTGATATGAATGCAAGGACGGGTGACAAACAGTGTGAACTGGAAGATATGGTTAATTACTCACCTGTTGACTTGGATTTTATAGATAGTTTGGGTAGCACTCGCCATTCTAAAGACGCCATGATTAATAATTTTGGAAATTCTTTGTTGGATTTTTGCTTTCTCTTTGATCTTGTGATTTTGAATGGATGTTGTGAAGGTGATGAAGAAGGGGAATGTACTTTTATTTCCTCTCAAGGTAGTAGTGTTATTGATTATTTTCTGATATCTAGTGATTTGATGAAAAATTGTTGTTTACATGTTGCTGATAATTTACATTCCTGGCATTTACCAGTTGAGTTGAAATGGGGAGAGCTTAGTGAAGCCAATGAAACTGTTTCTAGACACGGGGCTGAAGAGAAAATCATATGGTCTGCTGAACATGTACAATCGTACCTAGATGAACTGCACACTGCTGACTTTACGGAATGTCTAAATGATGCATATAATTTGTTAAATACTGATGTAAACTGTGCTCTTGAAAAGTTTGTTCAAGCTTTATATGGGGCGGCTGCATGCATGGTCCGCACTGTTGGGAAACGTGACAAGAAAAGTAATGATTGGTTCGATAACGAATGTGAGAAAAAGAAAAGAAAAGTGAAAAGATGTTTAAAACAATTTCAAAGGTGTAAAAACCAAACAAAATAAAGAACGGAAAAAAGAAATTTATGTGCAAGAGAGAAAAGAATACACAGAACTTAGAAGAAGGAAAGAGAACGAGTTTAATGAACTGAGAATGAAAAAGCTTAAGGAATCAATGAACGACTCTAAAACTTTTTGGTCCTTGATACGAAATGTAAACAGGAAGAAAGTAGTGTACCATGAAATTTCTTTACAACAATGGTATGATCACTTTTCCAGCGTTTTCAATGAAGGTGAGAGGTCGCCTGCTGATGAAATTGATAATGATAACATCAATGACGATGATGACGACAATGTCGATCCCTTATTCAGTGATCAGATTGCTGAAGAAGAGGTTATTGCAAGTATTAAGAAACTCAAGTTGGGGAAAAGTGCGGGTTCGGATAAGATCATAGGAGAAATGCTAAAACACGCCAGTCGTGACATCATTCATTTCCTTGTTACTCTATTTAACAAACTTTTTGAAACTGGATCCTTTCCTTTGGAGTGGACAAAATCAATTATTATACCATTGCATAAAAAAGGTGATGTGAATAATCCTGACAATTATCGCGGAATATCTCTTACAAGCATTATAAGTAAGGTGTATACACATATTTTGAACAAGAGATTAACAAACTGGGCAGAAAGAGAAGAAAAAAATGTAGAGGAACAGGCGGGTTTTAGATCTGGATATAGTACAGTGGATCATATTTTTACATTGTTTGCTTTAGTACAGAAATATTTGTCAAACAATAAGAAACTGTATGTGGCTTTTGTCGACTTTAAAAAAGCGTTCGATTCCGTTAACCGTAATTTACTGTGGAATACTCTACGAAGAAATGGTATTAATGGTAAGCTTTACAGAGCCCTCAAAGGGGTGTATGATTCAGTGCTTCTATGTGTGCGTGATAGACATGAATATACAGATTTTTTCCCGTGTTACTGTGGAGTGAAACAATGATATTTGTTAAGTCCAAATATGTTCTCCTTTTTCATTAATCAATTAGCAATCGAGTTATCAAGAAGAGGAAGACACGGTGTCCAACTTATTCCGAATGCTGTAGAACTATTTTTGTTATTATTTGCTGACGACATAATTCTCTTGTCTGGAACAGTCTGGGGACTACAGAACCAGTTTAATGTACTGAAAGAAGAGGCAGATAGTTTGGGGTTAACACTAAATTTAGATAAAACAAATATAATAATTTTTCGCATGGGGGGTCACTTGTCTGCTTGGGAGAAATGGTACTACGGAAATGTCGAAGTAAAAGTTGTCAACTCTTATAAATACCTTGGAATGCTGTTTACAACAAGACTTAGCCTTAATTTAACTTGGAATGAAACTTGTCAAAAGGGGAAAAAAGGTGTAATGGAAATACTTAAGACGCTAAGAAAACTAAATTGTATTGATGTTTCTGTGTTTTGGAAAATGTTTGACACGCAAATTGTACCTCTCCTTACATATGCCGCTGAGATCTGGGGATTATACATAAATAGTCAGATGGAAGAGTGCATACTTTTGCAATGAAACGTTTTCTGTATGTTCCAATGCACACTTCAAACAAAATTTTATATGGCGAAACTGGGCGATACCCTTTACATGTAAAAACCTACATAAAATGTGTTACATTTTGGTTTAGATTGTTGAAACTGCCACAAAGTAGATTCTCTAGACAGGCATATGATATGTTGTTAATACAAATGGAAAGAGGTAAAGAAAACTGGGCTTCTCGATTAAAAGACGTTATGTCAGAAAACGGTTTTGCGATTGCCTGGATGAGCCAAGGTGTAGGTAAAGAGCTGTTGTTTATCTCAGAATTTAAAACCAGATTAATTGATTCGTTTAAACAAAACTGGCATTCAGACATGGAGAATAAAGAAAAATATCGTTGGTTCTATTCTTTCAAAAGCATATTTCAACCTGAAAAGTTTCTAAAAGTTGTTGTGAATAAATGGCACCGAACTAATTTAGCTAGATTCCGACTAAGAACCCTTGGTTTTAATGCTAACAAAAAATGGTTTCAGCCTGGTACGTCTACAGATTCACCTTGCCCTCTGTGTAATTCCATTGTTGATGAGATTCACTTCATTTTCTACTGTAAAGCCTATGACAACCTGAGAAAAAAGTGTCCATTGTTTGAAAAAGACATTGTGGTAAGAAAAGATTTGTTTTCTCTGCGTTTATCAGAAGATGACATTATTCTGAATTTGTTGGCCAAATTCATTTCGGAAGCCTGGAATCTTAGATACAAAACAATCATTTCTGCTAGGAGTGCTGTGGTAAGGTAGTAATGAGAGAGAGAGAGAGAGAGGAGAGAGAGAGAGAGAGAGAGAGAGAGAGAACGTCGTATATATGTATATATGAAGAAAGTCACTGATACAAATATAAGAACCTTAGTATGTTGAACTTTGATATTGTGAAAACAATTTATAACGGCCTTGGGTGGCCATTTTTCATAAAGTGTCACTTTCGTTTAGAAAGATGGTTTTTGTTATACTTTTTGTTTCATGTTAGTAACTTTGCTCGTTTGCACATTACTGAACCACACGGCTGATCATTCTTTTTGTGTTACAAAAATGAAAATGACGCATCACATATGTCATTAGGACTGTAAGTCAATGACATTAAAGTGCCAAAGTCTCCTCTCTCTCTCTCTCTCTCTCTCTCTCTCTCTCTCCCCTCAGTGTTTGTATACCATCTCTCTCTCTCTCTCCTCTCTTCTCCCTCTCTCTCTCTCACGTTGTACCCTCTCTCTCTCTTCCTTTCTCTCTCTCTCTCTCTCTCTCTCTCTCTCATTCTGTACACTTTTCTCTCTCTCTCTCTGTCCTTCTCTCTCCATCTCTCCATCTCTCTCTCTCTCTCTCTCTGTGTTTGTACACCATCTCTCTCTCTCTCTCTCTCTCTCTCCTCTCTCTCTCTCTCTCAGTGTTTGTACACCAGGTCTCTCTCTCTTCCCCCCCCTCTCTCTCTCTCTCGGAGTGGCTTCCCTTGCTTGGCTACCAGCAAGAAGCATTGCATCAGAGGTCTAAACATTTTATTTTCTTTTTTGAAAGAAACAGTTAACAATGCCTGTTGTAGGACTTCCAGCGTATTTGGAATGTATGCTAAACACACTGTTACAAGAACTATTGCTGTCGTCATTCAAAATTGAATGAAGAGGAGCACAGACTGTCGTCGTGTTGCGTTTGAAAGAGCCGCCATGTCAATCGCATGCCGCGCACACCGGTCCAGACAACACTGTCGTCTACCACAGGAAATGTCCTTCACAGATTTCGAGAGACAGGAGACGGGCTGAGGTGCACAGAGCAGTAACAAAACAGAAGGCAAGTCCTACTTCGTCTCCCTCTGGTTTGTTTCTCCCAACGCCTCCAAGTTTGTTTTATGACGTGGAAAATGACACCGAGTCGGACATTTTACATGACAGTCTTGCCTGTGTGGAGAAATGTACACGTGAGACAAGTATAATTCAGCAGTGCTGTCCATCATCAGCTGCTGCGAATGACTTAAATCCTCAGCGTGTGTCAATAAATGACAACAGTGATATTTTGCAAACGGAGTCAGATAACTACACAAACGCTAACGTTGAGAGACTTGAAAATAAATCGCAGTCAGTTACACTGAGTGAATACAACGACAGCCTGCCTTTACATCTACAGGAGACTGAAACAGAGATCGAAGACACATGCAGCAGCAACGCGGACATCTGTGAATCGGCTGACACAACACAAGTTACTGTGTCGGATCTTTACAAAGCCATAATGAAGTGTTTTGAAGAGACATCAGAGCGAATGGACGATCTTATCAGTAGTTTCAAATCAGACAGAAAGGACAGATGTGACAGTAGTGCTGGTAATGATGGTAATCCTAATTTAGAAGCTACCTAAGATCCATGAATTTTCTTTATATCTAAGCTTGTTCTGACCCAGAGCTGGTTGTTAAGGAAGTTTTGCTTCAAGATGTGACCTTAAGGCCGCACATCTTATTGTCATTTAAACATGCGATCACACATCTGGTTTGAAAGGAAATCTTGATGTAGAAGTGTTAAGAACGTTGAAGTTTGTTGTTGGCTGTTAACTTTTTCTTATTACTGTATCGAAACCTTTTGGAACCAATGACTGCAGAGTTGTTCTACTGTGGTCAGCACATTAACCACGAACTGAACTGTATTACCTTGATTTGGATTCCATATCATGATGCTGACGTCCATTGTATACAGTGAAATCGTTCGATTATCTTCCCTTAATTCACCCCTTCCCTCATTCTTCCCATGTGAATGAGCACAAAGCCTAACACATTAAAGCATTCGCATTCGCATTCTCTCTCTCTCAGTGTTTGTACACCAGGTCTCTCTCTCTCTCTCTCTCTCTCTCTCTCTCTCTCCTCTCTCTCTCAGTATTTGTACACCAGGTCTCTCCTCTCTCTCTCTCTCTCTCTCTCTCTCTCTCTCTCTCTCTCTCTCTCTGATAAGCTGAGAAGAAAAAGTGGTTGCGAACTACATTATTAGCATTTCTGAAGAAAGCAAGACTTTTATATCAGTTTTATTGTACCTGACACATTAAAGCATTCGCATTCGCATTCTCTCTCTCTCAGTGTTTGTACACCAGGTCTCTCTCTCTCTCTCTCTCTCTCTCTCTCTCTCCTCTCTCTCTCTCTCTCTCTCTCAGTATTTGTACACCAGGTCTCTCTCTCTCTCTCTCTCTCTCTCTCTCCTCTCCTCTCTCTCTCTCTCTCTCTCTCTCTCTCTGATAAGCTGAGAAGAAAAAGTGGTTGCGAACTACATTATTAGCATTTCTGAAGAAAGCAAGACTTTTATATCAGTTTTATTGTACCTGAATGGTGTGTGAGCACGCTCAGAAACCTCCTGTGGTGTAGATAAAGCTTCGGTGACACTTGCCACAAGCGTGTTACGTAACTTTGTGAATTTAACTTTTGTGCTTTTTCATATTCATTATCCTTTTCATTGAGCATTGTTGGATTTGGTGTGTAAGTGTGTTGTATCACACTTATTTGTAGTTTTGACTTGCTTGTTTCTCATTTTCATTATCCTTTTGAATTGAAGATAGTTGTTGTGTGTGTATACCATACGGACACATTGAGTTTGTATTCAAGTGTATCCTTGCTATATTTGTTTTAGTTGCACAAATGGTGCAATCATCTTCAAAGTGGCCACAGGAAGACGGACTACGTATTGGACATCTTAATATAAACCATATACAAAACAAGTTACAGGAGGTACCCACTATACTGTATAATCAAGACAAACCCTTTCACATATTTGGCTTCACTGAATCAAGACTTTCAGATATTGTCCCTAATGCCACTGTCTTAATCTCTGGCTACAATACTGTACGCAGAGATCCCACCGAATCCAAATCTACAGGCATATTACTTTACGTTCATGAAACATTAAATGCCCAACGTTTGTATGATCTTGAAAGTTTTGGAATTGAAGCAGTTTGGTTAGTAATCAAGTTGAAGAGAACAAAACCCATCAAAATAGGATTTGTATATCGAAACCCAGCGGAAAA
>JAMYXO010000078.1:47500-55000 GCA_033310375.1 Conus canariensis
CACCTTTTCTTGGACAGTGGCGTCAGTAAAGCGTTGCCCTGGGCGCCTCCAGACCCTCAGCTGGCCGTCGTTGTGGTGAAGGGTGAAGCGTGATTCATCACTGAACAGGACCTGGGACCATTGCTGACGTGTCCACCTCACGTGACGTGCGCAGAAGGCGCGGCGTGCTGCCCTATGGGCTGGAGTTAAGCGTGGCCGTACTGCTGGGCGACGAGAACGGAGATTAAACCCATGTAGGCGGTTCCGTATGGTCTGCTGGCTGATGTTGATGTTAGTAGCCACCCTGAACTGCCTTTGAATTATGCTGGAAGAGGCTGTTCTTGTCTGCAGGGCTTGTCGTTCAATGAGACGATCGTCACGTGGGGTTGTCTTCTTCGGTCGACCAGATCTGCGTCTTTCATGGACAATCCCAGTGGCTGTGAAGCGTTGAATCAGTCGGACAATGACCGAGATGGACACATGAAGTCGCCTGGCCACTTCTCGCTTGGGAACACCATCTTGGAACCATGCAACAGCTCGTCCCCTATCCAACTCGCTTAATTTTCGTCGTGGAGGCATTGTCAGATCAGGCCTACTACTGGTGGAACGTCTTCTTATATAGCCAAGCGAGCGACAGCATCTCACACATAAACAGCAGTGCTTGCACGTGCATAATGGTTTTTTTCCCTCTGGCAAGTGCGATGTGTTCAGGCAGAACGGTCCAAAACAAGGTCAGTTTTCGCAAGTTTCCGCTTTTCCGTTTGCGGCCCAGCTCAGTAGTAGAGAATCCCGTGCAATTTTCGCACTAACACAACATCGCCCACTTACAGCTGAACAAGAATTCATGACAATTTGGCTGGACTAAGAAATAAATAACAGTAGCGAACTGAGTTTATTACGCACCTGTTTTCACATACCGATCCTTAACTTTTTGTGCGTAGTATATTTGTTTTTGTCGGTCTTTGTGTTTGTCTTTTGATCTCCCTTGCATCCTTGGATGGATCCTCAAGCGTAGGCTCAAAGATTGTCCCCGACATTTTATACTGTTTGCATAATGTCTTTAGTTTTTAAGCAACCTTTTTCCTCCCCACACTTTTGTTTGGTTTCATTACTACCCTTCGCTGGCTGCTGTTGGGGTGCTGTTGGGGTGCTGTTGGATTCTTTTTTGAATCCTTGGTGGTGAGAACACCATGGTATTATGGACTGTGGTGTGTCTTTATTTGACGCCAAGAGCACAGACACAACCAGCCGTGTCTCTCTGATGAGTTCCGATCCAGCGGATGAAAGACATAGGAACAGGCAATACAAATAGATCTGCCTTCGAAAGGGGATCACGATGGTTCCCTCATGCAGCTAGGGAAGAGTCTTCATATCTATAATATATTTTCTTAATTTCATGTTCCCATTTTCTTTATCTTCAACCAACCTCCCCCCCCCCCCTCCCCCGTTAAGTCCAAATCTTTACCAGGTCATTACTATGACAGAGGAATTGTTGGCCTGTGCTTGTTTTTTTCCTCACTATTAGATCGTCGTCTTTGTATTTGTCTAACTTTATTCAAGGTTAAAAGGCTGTGCCAGACTTGAATAAAAGTTAGTCTGTGTTAGGTTTTCTTATGGGAGCAAAAGTTACCCTACTTATTCATTGTTTGGATTCTTATGGCTTTTCTATTGTTTGATTGAATGGTAGAATAAGTTACGAGAAACTGTTCTTATGTCAACTTAAACAGAACATGAATGACTGTTATAGACAAAATTGGGATAGTAAAACACTTAATAGTGACAGATATTCAACATACAGTTCCTTCATATCCATACGGCAGCCTGAGAAATATTTAACTGATATTACAATTCCTAAATCTCCCAAAGTGTTCGTGAGATTTCGACTTGGAATTAGTGATTTGAATGTCCAAAACTGTCCATTCTGTAATCAAATCGAGGACGAAATACAGTTTTTGATAAATTGTCCATCCTACAAAGATTTAAGAGATAATTACATTTTGCCTCGTACTAGAAATGTTCATCAAGTGTCATTGCAAAATGCAAAGAGAATTGTAACTCGCTCTGTAGCTGTGTTCATTTTCAAAGCACTAAAACGAAGAGAAGAACTGCTGTCAGTTAACATAAAAATGCCAGAGTAATTTCAGGAAGAACATTTTGATCTGCAAATCTTTTCTTTCATAAATTTCAGTATGTGCGCCGAGCGCGTGTGTGTTCTACATTTGTTCTTGACCTCATCGCAGATAGGTCAGTGGCCTTTGCAATTAAACCATTTGAGTTTGAGTCTCTCTCTCTCTCTCTCTCTCTCTCTCTCTCCTCTCTCTCTCTCTCTCTCTCCAGTGCTTGTACATCAGCTCTCTCTCTCTCTCTCTCATTCTAGCTCTCTCTCTCAGTGCTTGTACATCAGGTCTCTCTCTCTCTCTCTCTCTCTCTCTCTCTCTCTCTCTCTCTCTCTCTCTCTCTCTCTCTGTGCCCCATCCCCACCCCCTCGGAGTTTGTACACCAGGTCTCTCTCTCTCTCTCTCTCTCTCTCTCTCTCTCTCTCTCTCTCTCTCTCTCTCAGTGTTTGCACACCATCTCTCTCTCTCTCTCTCTCTCTCTCTCTCTCTCTCTCTCTGGCAGCATCAGTCAGCAGCAGAAGGGACCACAACAACACGCAGGTACCAGTGAACACAGGCGATACACGGCACGCCAGGGGCCAGGGTCAACACAGCGACACAGCGGACCAGTGCACGACTTCCACGTGCAATGTTGACCGCACGCCTCCTTCAGCTGTTGATGTCGGCAGGCAGTCAAGTTGTGGGGTGGCTGTTGGGGTGGGGGGTCTCCTGCCAGTGAGCGGCCCTCACAAAGTGAACATCGCTGCCGTGACCTTGCGCGTGATGGTGGGGGGCCGCATCGTGAGAGGGAAGATTCGCCAGCTGTGCAGCGAGGTGTGACGGAGGGGGCCGGTTGTGACCGTGTTTCGCTGCGTGTTGCGGGGGTTCCCCCGGTGAAACAGGGTGGCGGAGTGAGGGGTGGTGGGGTTTCCTCTCACCATGACGTCACGTGTGCTGCGAGCGGTGTGCGCGGAGGACGGAGAGGGTCGGCCGGCAGACAGACTGAACTCCACACACACTGGGGAAACTGTGGCCGTGACGCTGACAGACACTTGCGGAGCAGGAATAAATAGGACAGGCTCGACCATCCAAATGAATGGACATTCCTCAACTATAATGTTGAAAATCTTTATACAAAACTGACAGATGCTATGTTTATTAATGATGTCAATTTATTTCATTTCATTTGCCTAACAGAAACATTCGCTGACAGATGCTATGTTTATTAATGATGTCAATTTATTTCATTTCATTTGCCTAACAGAAACATTCGCTGACAGATGCTATGTTTATTAATGATGTCAATTTATTTCATTTCATTTGCCTAACAGAAACATTCGCTGACAGATGCTATGTTTATTAATGATGTCAATTTATTTCATTTCATTTGCCTAACAGAAACATTCGCTGATGCTTCCTTTGATTACAACAGTATTTTCCCTGATTATTTCAAGTTTTTTGCTCCTGCAAATAAATTATCACAGCACGGGAGAAAATCAGGTGGTGTACTAGTATTAATAAAGAAATGCTTAGAACGGTTTGTGAAAAAAAAAAGATATTGTATGTGAAAATACTGTGGTTCTCAAAGTTGATAAAAGTGTTTTCAGCTCAGAAAAAGATGTTGTTCTTGTGTCAACTTATGTAGTACCAGAAGGGGGACCATTGTACGAACGAACAGATTTGAAAGATGGCATATTAATGTTGGAAGAAAGTTTACTGGAACATATGCAGGATGAAGATGCATACATGTTAGTGTGGGGAGACTTAAATGCACGGACAGGCTGTGAACAATCGGATGTGGAAGAAATGGGTTGTGTTTCTGAATTCGGACATAACAGCAACGAGGCTGATGTGAACTTGCGTCGTTCTAAGGATACGACTATAAATAATTTCGGGAAATCCCTGTTGGACCTTTGTTGTTTATTTGATCTCATGATTTTGAATGGTTTTTGTGAAAGTGATTCTGAAGGAGATTTTACTTTTGTGTCACCACAAGGATGCAGTGTAATTGATTATTTTCTTGTTTCAGATTGTTTGTTAAACAAATGCAATATGTGTGTCGGTGACAAGTTATTCTCCTGGCATTTGCCAGTAGAAATGAAATGGAAAAACGCTTTGGACAAAAAGGAATGTATTTCATCTCAGAAAGGTGAAGAATGGATAGTATGGTCCGACGAGTACGTGGATTGTTATAAAAATGAACTTAACAGTGATCATTTTAAAGATAGTTTACAAAATGCCGTTGACTTGTTACCTATTGACATTAATGCTTGTGTTGATACTTTTTCACGTGCATTGTGTGGAGCCGCTGCCTGCATGGTTCGATTAGTTGGAAAGAGAAGGAGAGAATGCAATGAATGGTTTGATGATGAGTGTGAAAAAAAGAAAAGAGTAGTCAAAGGTCTTTTAAAAAGTTTTCAAAGGTGTAAAAGTGAAGAAAATAAAAAAACATCACGGGGAAAGGTATGTTAACGAAAGAAGAGAATATGGGCAGTTGAAAAGAAAAAAGAAACATGCATTTGAAGAATCAAAATTGCAAATGCTGAAAAACTCAATTAAAGATTCAAGTTTATTTTGGACAATAATTAGATCAGTTAATAGAAAGTCGTTTGTTTATAATAATATAAGTTCGCAACAATGGTATGATCACTTTTCTGCAGTCTTTGGGGCTACAGACGACAGAAGCGATGATAATGATATAGTGATTGAGGATGCTGGAGATTTTGAAGAACCTTTGTTTAATGATCGGATAAGTAGAAAAGAGGTAATTGACAGTATAAAAAGATTAAAATCAGGAAAAAGTGCAGGCCCAGATATGATTTTAGGTGAAATGCTGAAACATGCCAACTCAAAGATAATTGATTTCCTTGTCATGTTATTTAACAGACTGTTTAATGATGGAAACTTCCCTGCATCTTGGGCCAAGTCTATAGTTATTCCTATTCATAAAAAGGGAGATCCCAACAACCCAGACAATTACCGTGGTGTTGCGCTTACAAGTATCGTTAGCAAAATCTATACTCATATTTTAAATAAAAGACTGACAACATGGGCAGAACGTGAAGAAAAAATCATTGAAGAACAGGCTGGGTTTCGATCAGGTTATAGCACTACAGATCATATTTTTACCCTTTTCGCACTAATTCAAACGCATTTATTGAAAAACAAAAAACTGTATGTCACCTTTGTGGACTTTAGAAAGGCTTTCGACTCCGTGAATCGAAACATGCTGTGGATGAATTTACGTAAAAGTGGAGTGGATGGCAAGCTGTATATGGCTCTTCGTGGTGTCTATGATTCTGTGTTAGCATGCGTGCGTGATAGGTGTGTTTATTCAGATGTCTTTAACTGTCCACAAGGAGTGAAGCAGGGTTGTTTATTAAGCCCACTTTTGTTTTCATTTTTTATTAACGAATTGGCAGTGGAGATAAGTAAAAATGGAAAACATGGTATCCAAATGATCCCAGGAGCGGCTGAATTTTTTCTTATGCTATTTGCAGATGATGTAATATTGATGTCCAGCACTACTGTAGGTCTTCAGAATCAGTTAAATAGGTTAAAGCAAGAGGCAGATCGTCTGTTTCTAAAGGTTAACCTTGATAAAACTAACATAATGGTATTTAGAAAGGGTGGTCATCTCTCCCGTCATGAAAAATGGTTTTATGGCACCAGTGAGGTTAAAGTAACTAATTCCTACAAATATTTAGGCATGATTTTTACAACAAAGTTGAGTTT
The DNA here is from genome assembly GCA_033310375.1 of Conus canariensis. Classification (NCBI taxonomy): domain Eukaryota; kingdom Metazoa; phylum Mollusca; class Gastropoda; order Neogastropoda; family Conidae; genus Conus; species Conus canariensis. The sequence continues at coordinate 53,311 of JAMYXO010000078.1, forward strand.
ACAAAACGCAGTAACAGAGACTTGTAGAAAAGGAAAAAAAAGTGTTACAGAGATTTTAAGAGCTTTGCGCAAACTTAACTCACTGGATCAAAAAATATTCTGGAAACTCTTTGATGCCAAAATTGAGCCAGTTCTTACATATGGTGCTGAAATATGGGGACTTCATAACAACAAAGATTTAGAAAAAGTACATACGTTTGCAATTAAGCGCTTTTTAAATGTTCCCCTACATTCTTCGAATACTGTAATCTATGGAGAAACCGGCAGATACCCATTGTATATTAGGTCAAACATTAAATGTATAAAATACTGGCTAAAACTGCTGAGGCTACCTGCCTCAAGACTTTGTAAACAGGCTTATGAAATGTTACTGAATGAGCATGAACAGGGGAAAGAAAATTGGGTATATTTTGTTAAGAAGATTTTGACTACTCACGGATTTGGGATTGTATGGATGTGCCAGGGAGTTGGTTATGAGGATGGTTTTATTCTGGAATTCAAAGACAGGATGATAGCTTCATATAAACAAAACGGGCATTCTAAAATGGAAAACACGGATAAATATAACTGGTTTTATGGCTTTAAATATATTTGAAACGGAAAAGTATATTTCAGTAATAACGAATAGATGGCATAAAATTTGTCTATCCAGACTTAGAACAAGGACTCTTGGTCTAAACGCTCATAAAAGATGGTTCTATATTGAGTCATCTACAGCGTCACCTTGTCCATTGTGTGGCTTCCATAGGGAGGATGAGTCGCATTTTTTGTTTCATTGTAGAAATTACAGTGCTGTACGAGATAAGTGTGTAGTTTTTCAAAAGAATGTTGCCATAAATCAGGACACGTTCGGAATTTTAAAACTGAATTATGACGATAATTCAGTGAAATCACTTGCCAGATATATTACAGAGGCATTAAAGATACGCGCAGAAGTTATTATCAACTAGAACTTACGATGTTCAAATGAAAAAATGAATGCTACAGGAAGTAGTAAAATATTTTGGTTATCGTATTTACATATTTACTTCTATGAATAATATTAAACTGGATGGTCGAGATACTAGCCTATTTTGCTTGTATTTCAAGCTTTCAATTGATTGATGTTTCTTTTATGTTGTTACTTTCGTTTTCGATATGATTATTTTGTGCTGTACCCCCCATGTCACTAAGGCTTGTATAGCTAATGACATTAAACATGTTCAGTGTCCAGTGTTCTCTCTCTCTCTCTCTCTCTCTCTCTCTCTCTCTCTCTCTCTCTCTCTCTCACCCTCAGTGTTTGTACACCAGCTCTCTCTCTCTCTCTCTCTCTCTCTCTCTCTCTCTCTCTGCTAGAGTAACGCCGATCTATAAAACAGGTGATCACACCGATCCGTCTAACTACAGGCCCATTTCTATTTTGTCTGTACTGTCTAAACCATTGGAAAACCATCTAAATAAACATATTCTCGATCACTTCAATTCTTTCAATTTATTTCATCAAGACCAATCCGGTTTTAGGGCTAATCACTCGTGCCAAACAGCACTGACAAACCTAGTTGATCAATGGCTTACTAATATAAATAACGACAAAATCACAGGTGTTCTCATGGTAGATTTTATGAAAGCCTTTGAGGTTATTGACCGCAATCTTCTTCTTAAAAAGCTAAAGATATACAACTTATCAGAGAATTCGTTAGAACTCCTATCT
>JAMYXO010000078.1:57500-75000 GCA_033310375.1 Conus canariensis
CTCCTTGTTATTCTGGGGCAGTTCATTACTTCAGTGCGGCGACGTTGAACCAAATCCTGGACCACGAAAGGACAGCTGCCGCCAGACATGCTTGAGCTCAGACAGCTGGAGAGCCAGCACCGAGCAAGCAGGAACCTCCTCGACCAGCAAGTCATCAACCTCCCAGCCTGGTGAGCTGCCCTCCCTAAGAGACGTGGTGTCCATGCTACAGGAGCTGACTAACAAAGTTGATGGAATCAAAAACGACATTAAGGACATCAGTGATGGCTTCGCGTGCTTGCAGGAAGAGGTCCAGACCCTGAAGGGAGAAGTGACAGACCTTCATCGTGAGAATGAAGATCTGAGGAAGAGGCTGCTGGATGTTGAACGAAAAGCCGACGACATGGAAAGACGTTCCAAGCAGAACAATTTAATCTTCTATGGTCTCCCTCGTAAACCAACAGAAACGCAGGCAGAATGTGAAGGCATCGTTGGCGACCTGTTGGTGGACAAACTGGACTTGACTGGTGACGTTCAGTTTGACAGAGTGCATCGCCTGAATGGAAAGCCTGACTCGCCTGTCATCGCCCGCTGCACCTTCTTCAGGGACAGAGAGAAGATTCTCAAGGCCAAGCGCAAGTTGAAGGGCAGTGGCGTGTTTGTTGGGGAGGACTTCACTTTTCGTGTAAGGGAGGTATGTAAACAACTGTCTCAGCATCTCAAAAAGGCCAGAGAAGAGGGCAAGAGAGCGACTATGGTTTACGACCATCTACTTATTGAAGGGAAAAAATAATTATCTGGGAGAGGGGGGAACTATTAGGGAGTCAGGCTAGGGGGTGGGCCGGCCAAATTCGACACCGGTGACATTTCAAGAATTCACACGTGCAAATTGCGCAAAATGGCAAGAGGACGACTGTCAGAGGAGCGGCACAGGAACACTGAGTTGTGAACCGGCTGACATTGTGAATACGGTGCGTGCAAAGGTGGGGCAGGGGTCATATGTAAATAAGGAAGAGGGGTTTACGATGTTAGATGATGATGATAATGCCTTTCTTGATGTTGATGTTACTGGTTGTATTGATAAAGGGGAAGCATCATTGTTAGGTTCAGCAAATGAGGATTATTATGGTAAAAACGATGTTAGAGACATTTACGGAGCCTTGTCATGTGATACGCTGACTGACAGTGACAGAGGCAGTGTTATTGAACGTTGTAACCAGGGGACGCCTCAAAAGGAAATCTGTAACACGGAGTGGAAGGACAGGGACGATAATTGTCTAACGGGTGAACGAGTGGGGAGTGATACATTGAGGGGTGAAAGGAAATATAACAGCGTGTATGGAAACGGGCTACAGAGAGATCATTGTGAAGATGACAGACAGAGTGATGCTTCCTGTTCTTTTTTGCACTGGAACGTGAATGGTCTTGTGTCAAAATGTACAGATAATGAATTTGTTCCTTACTTATCAAGATTTGATTTCATACGTCTTGTTGAGATCTTTGTTGAGGACTTCCAAAATCTTCTATTTCCAGGTTATACTATCACAAACCTGCTGTGAAGTTTTCAAAACAAGGAAGAAGGTCCGGCGGAGTAGCGTGCCTCATTAAACCAATCTCACATCTTATGTTCATGAAATTAAGACAGACTGCCCCAATGTTCTTCTTTTTTTGATTGATAAGAATGTTTTTGGCTTTGTAGAAGATGTATTATATGTTTGTGCTTATGTCCCGCCAGAGGGTCACCTCATTGTGTTTACTTTGACCTTGAAAACGGCATTAGTGAGTTTGAAGAATGTCTTTTTAATTGTCTGCTTGAGTTTGAGGACGTGTATGCGATTCTCTCAGGTGATTTGAACAGCAGGACTTCTGACAATTCCCCAGATATTGTTGACGATAGTGATGCATATGCTAACTTTGTTTATAATTGTTATATTTCAGAGGCATTTCTTTATGTGATACAAGTAGTAAAATTTACAGCACAATTATTAATAGTAGACTGCAGTAATGGATAGAAGAGCACAATTTGACAGGCGAACATCAAGCCGGATTTAAGAGAGGATACTCCACTGTTGATCACATGTTTACTTTATTAGCACTCATGCAAAAACAATTTTGTTTCAATCGTAAACTGTATGTAGCCTTTATTGATTTTGAAAAGGCATGTGATTCCGTAGAAAGAAACTTATTATGGCCTATCTTGTTAAAAAGCGGCATCAAAGGCAAGATTTTTAGGTGTATTCGCTGCATGTACGAAAGTGTTAAAGCTAGAATTAGAAGCGGAAGTAGTGTAACAGATTATATTGCTTGCACTCGCGGAGTGAAACAAGGAGATGCTTGCAGCCCTGTCTTGTTTTCTTTATTTATTAATGAATTAGCGTTAGAGGTGATAAAGGGAGGGAAACACGGGCAACATTTATGTCAGATTATTTTGAATTATTCATACTGCTTCTGGCCGATGATGTGGCTCTAGTTTCTGAAACTACCATAGGGTTACAAACGCAGATAAACAGTCTTCAGCATGCAGCCACTGCCGCTTTGCAGCTGAAGGTTAATTTAGATAAAAGTAACATAGTGGTATTCAGGAAAGGTGGTTACTTAGCTGCCAGAGAAAGGTGGACATATAACGGTATTGTGATGCCTGTTGTGAATGCGTACAAATATCTAGGAATTTATTTTTCAACAAAGCTTAGTTTTGCTGCTGCATGTCGCGACCTTACAAGCAGAGCAAAAAATGCTTTATTATGTATTTTACAAAAGCTATCTAAGCTGAAGTGCAATTCTCACTCGTGCTTTTTTAAGTTATTTGACTCACAGGTTCAACCTATTGCTCAGTATGGTGCAGAGTTATGGGGTCCTGACAACGCAGCAACCTATTGTGAAAAACTTCATTTGTTTGCCGTTAAACGATTCTTGGGCGTTGAAATGCGAACACCTAATGACCTGGTGTATGGAGAAACGAACTGATATCCTATCTACATAAACTCAGCTATAAAATGTATCAGGTTTTGGTTAAAATTAACCAGAATGGACGACTGTAGATTACATTATAAGGCCTACAAAATGCTTCTTGATTTAGATATGCGCGGAAAGAAAAATTGGGCCTCAAATATTCGCTGTAAATTGTATATATGTTTGGATTTGGATATGTATGGCTAAATCAAGGCATGGAAGGAATTAACGAGTTTTTGAAAAGTTTTAAGGATAGGCTGATTTCGTGCAGATGGCAAGATCGGAATTTCCATATTAGTAATAGTGATAGGTTTAACGCTTACAGAGCCTTTTGTACTGTTCCTGATGTTAAAACGTATTTATTAATTAATTTAGACAAGCATTTAAGATACACATTGACAAGATTTAGACTTGGAATTTCTGAAATCGCAGTACATCGTTACCGTTATAGAACATATACTGAAGGTACATTAATATGTTCACTTTGTCTAAAAGAGAAAGAAAGTGAGATACATTTTGTTTTTTGTGTCCAGTTTTGTATGACCTAAGAGCACAGTACATTCCGCTGAAGTATTACAAAGTGCCAAGTCAGTTTAAATTTACATTGCTTATGGCAAGTACGCACGAAAAAACAGTCAGGAACCTGTCAATCTATCTTTACAAAGCCTTTACGTTGCGTTCTATTCTCACTTCTTAAATTTACTGTCAAGTAAGTGTTGGATGATTTCACTGTTCATAATTGTTTGTTTGAAAATGTTTGTATATATGTACCCTATCATGAGGGGCAATGGCCTATACATGATTAAACTTCCGTACCCGTATCCGTATCTCTCTCTCTCTCTCTCTCTCTCTCTCTCCTTCTCTCTCTCTCTCTCTCTCTCTCTCTCTCTCTCTCTCTCTCTCTTTCGCCCTCAATGTTTGTACATCAGGTCTCTCTCTCTCTCTCTCTCTCTCTCTCTCTCTCTCTCTCTCTCTCTCTCTCTCTCTTTTCGCCCTCAAGATTTGTACACCAGGTCTCGCTCTCTCTCTCTGTCTCTCTCTGTCTCTCTCTGTCTCTCTCTGTCTCTCTCTCTCTCTCTCTCTCTCTCTCTCTCTCTCTCTCTCTCTCTCTCTCTCGCCGTCAGTGTTTGTACACCAGGTCTCTCTGTTAATGTTATAGAAAGATGTGTCGGACGGACTCACGATGTTTTGAAGGAAGTGACAATTTAACGTGATTGAACTTGTGCATGCGCATATTTAAAACGGAGATAAGTACAGAGGATGTTTGGGGGGTGAACGGTTGTCGCGGGGAAGATCAACGAAGATGGCGTTGAGGATGCTGGTCGACGAAGGAAGCTAGAGGCTGGTGGAACTTTCATTTGGGAGCAGAGCGTGGTTTGTTTAAAAAAAAAAACAACAAAAAAAAAAAATTGAATGGAGTACGGTTACAAGAACCCTCCAGTTTTACAAAGTGGCAGTATTTATGAAGATTGGAAAAAGAACTTGAAATATGGAGGCGCTTGACAGATGTTCCAGGAGAACAACAGGCCCTCGCCGTAACTTATCAGGACAGGCTACAACAACATCGCTTGAAATTCCCGTTGATAGATTAAATCAGAGAAATGGACTGACAGTTTTGATTACAGCTCTAGACGAACTGTACTTGAGAGATAAGGTGGATTTGTCATACTCAGCTTTCCGAGAGTTTGACACAGTTATTAAACAGACGAGATGACAATGGATGAGTTCATTATTGAATATGAGAGACGCTATGGACAATGTAAGAAATATGGAATGGTAATGCCAGATGCTGTTTTGTCATTCAAGCTACTTGATAGCTCTGGTTTATCACAGAAAGAAAAGCGACTTGTATTAACTGCAGCACAAGACAGAAAATTTGAATCAATGAAGTCAGCATTGAAAAGAATATTTGGTGGTCAGAATGAACAAACTTCTGATTCAACTGTAACTATTAAACAAGAGTCAGCATTCTACACTAGAAACAATAGATCTAGGCCTACAATGAGGAGGTCTGAACTAAGTTCAACATATGTACAAAGGAGAAGGAATAGCAAGTCAAGGTATGATGATCAGACTGAGGAAGGAACAGATCCTATGAATACATTTGGAAACAGAAGTAGATGTGCCATACTTCTGTCAATTTGGAAACAGAAGTAGATGTGCCATACTTCTGTCAACTTACCATTGCGCATGAGACAGTCCTCATAAGGAAGAAGTGAAATTGACAGAAACAGTTGAAGAAGGAGAACGTTGTAACCTGACACTCTCTACCAAAGAAATAAAAGAAAATGAAATTTTGATGACAGAAGCATTTGGCTGTGCGGTGATCGATACTGCATGCACTACTACATTGTGTGGTAAGAGGTGGCTGGATCGATACACTGAAGACTTGGATGACAAAGAACAGCTGACTGTGGAATCCAAACAGACACACACAGTATTCAGATTTGGTGATGGAGTTAGAAAGAAGTCCACATCATGTGTGTCTGTACCTGCAGTGACAGGTGAAACTAACAAAGTATTCAGATCGGCGATGGAGTTAGAAAGAAGTCCACATCATGTGTGTCTGTACCTGCAGTGATAGGTGAAACTAACAAAGTATTCAGATTTGGTGATGGAGTTAGAAAGAAGTCCACATCATGTGTGTCTGTACCTGCAGTGACAGGTGAAACTAAGTGCAACATTGTCACTGAAGTTGTAGATTCAGATATTCCCTTATTGCTTGAAAATCTTCTCTGAAGAAAGTCAAAACTGTTCTTAGTTTACCGCATGATCAGGCGGTGATGTTTGATATACCTGTAGTTCTTGATCTAACCTCTAGTTCTTGATCTAACCTCAACTGGTCATTACTGCATAAATATTACGAGAAAGAAAGGAGGAAAACTAAAGAGAAATGTTGATTTCAATGCAGAAGCACTCAGTGTCCATGACAGTACTGATGAGAATGACACAATGCATCAATCAGAAATCCAGGTTTTGAAAGACAAAGTGAGCAAAACAGATCAAAGGAAACAACTGATAAAGATACGTCAGCAATTTGGACATGCTTCAGCAGAAAAGCCTCAACAACTATGAAAGAATGCGGGGATAGATAAACACCAAATCACACAAATGCTGAAATAAATAGTTGAAGAATGTGACGTTTGTGGAAGATATCAAAAACAACCGCCAAGGCCAGTTGTTGGATTGCCCAAAGCAACAGGTTTCAATGAAACGGTAGCAGCTGATTTACATGAACTTGAAAAGAACGTGTGGTATTTATATATTATTGATGAGTTCACCAGATTTAGTGCAGGAGCTATCACGACAAGCAAAAAGTCTTCAGAATTTGCGCAGAAATTCATTTCAAAGTGGATCAGCATTTTTGGACCACCCAAAGGATTGCTTAGTGACAATGGAGATGAATTCAACAATGCAGAAGTACATGACATGTGTGAGAACTTTGACACAGAAGTCAAAACAACTGCAGCACAAAAGCCCATGGAGCAATGGACTACTCGAGAGACACAATCAAACTCTGACTTCTATCATGAACAAAGTGAAGGCAGAAAGAAACTGTGATGGGGAAACAACATTACGCTGGTCACTTATGGCAAAGAACTCTCTCAGCAATATTTCAGGATATAGTGCATACCAGTTAGTGTATGGTCGCAACCCAAAGTTGCCTTCCATTTTTACAAACAATATTTCAGGATACAGTGCATACCAGTTAATGTCTGGTCGCAACCCAGATTTGCCTTCCATTTTTACAAACAATATTTCAGGATACAGTGCATACCAGTTAGTGTCTGGTCGCAACCCAGATTTGCCTTCCATTTTTACAAACAATATTTCAGGATACAGTGCATACCAGTTAGTGTTTGGTCGCAACCCAAAGTTGCCTTCCATTTTTACAAACAAGCTACCTGCATTGGAAGGAACAGCTATAAGTCATGTCGATGAAAAACATCTGAATGCTCTTCATGCTTCCAGAAAAGCTTTCATCGAAGCAGAAAGTTCAGATCGCGTCAGAAGAGCGTTAAATAGACAAATACGTCCTAATTCTGGAAACTTTGAGACCCGTGACAAGGTGTACTACAAAAGATCAAACAATCCTGAATGGAAAGGTCCTGCAATAGTTATAGGACAGGATGGCGCTGTAGTGTTTATTAGACAAGGAGGTCTGATAGTGAGAGTACATAAAGCCAGATTGAAGAAATGTGAAGACAATGAACAGTGTGATGCAAAAGGATGTGATGGTAAACATAACACACAAAGCAAAGAAAGAGAACCAGTCACAACTCAGAAGGAAACAGAAAGTGACTCTGAAGAACAAAAGGATCCAATTCATGAAGTAAGAAACACACAAGAAACAGAAGACAAGCAAACACAAATTTCTCAGATCAAAACTGGACAGACTGTAAGTTGCAGAAGTCAAGAGACTGGGGAGAAGATATCAGCGAAAGTGTTACAGAGTTTGAAAATTGGAAAAAGAATAAAGTCTATGAAGAAGTGGATGATGAAGGACAAACGTGTGTATCTACAAGTTGGGTATGCACTTTGAAGGAAACACCAGAAAAGTACCAAAAGCAAGACTTGTTGCTAGAGGTTTTGAAGAAAAAGGAGTTGATGATGTCCGGAAAGATTCACCAACATGTTTAAGAGAATCTTTGAACTCAGTTCTACAATTGTTTTGACAAAAAGAATGGATAACAGATTAATTGGACATCAAAACTGCTTTCTTACAAGGAGAAAAGATTGACAGGGATATATATGTAAAACCCCTAAACAATCTGGAGTGAAAGGAAAATGATGGCATCATCAGAACTGTGTGTATGGTCTAAGTGATGCATCTCTACATTGGTATCAAAGAGTCCAGAAAGTCATGTTAGTTCTAGGAGCTAACGTGTCAAAAGTGGACACTGCTGTATTCTACTGGCTTGATGATGAAAACAAGACCACGGGAATTTTGGCCTGTCATGTTGATGATTTTATTTGGGGTGGAACACAGGAATTCAAAGATGAAATGATATCATCCATCAGAAACAGTTTCAATACTGGCAAAGAAGAAAGTGAAGCATTTCAGTATTTGGGCATGGAACTTGGATACAAAGATGGACAAATCACAATGACTCAACAAAGATACATTGACAATATCAGTTTCATTGACATTGATATGTCAAGATCATCAATGAAAGAAATGCCTTTGAATGATATTGAAAAACAAACTTTGAGATCAAAGATTGGTCAGATTTTATGCGTAGCTAAACAATGCAGACCAGATGTTATCTTTGATGCATGTAAGCTTCTGGCAACCGCAAAACGACGGAAGATGGCATGGTTTGGCCACGTCATTCGTCACAGCACCCTCTCCAAAACCATCCTTCAAGGTACCGTTGAATGAGGGCGCAGACGAGGACGGCAGAGAAAGAGCTGGTCCGAAAATATAAAGGACTGGACCAAAATGACCATGCCAGATCTCCTCACGACAGCTACCAATAGAAAAGCTTGGAGAGAAACGACGGCTGCCTCATCACGTCCCCCCAACGACCCTAGCGGTCAGGGGAATGACTGACTGACTGAATCTTGCAGCCAGTGTAAAAGACTCCAAAGTAGAACATCTGGTTACAGCCAACAAAATCATAGAAAGACTCAAATCTGAAAAGGTGTGTCTGAAGATTCAAAATGCTGGAGCAAACCCTACCTTGGTTGTAAACAGTGATGCCTCTTTTGGAAATCTGTCTGATGGAACTACGCAAGGAGGACAAATGATCTTTATCACTGGGGAAAATGGTAAAGTGTCACCTATCTGTTGGAATTCAAAGAAAATTCGTCGTGTTGTACGCAGTACCCTGGCTGGTGAAACCCTGGCGATGGCTGACGGAATAGACACATATTCAACAAACGCTTACCAAATCCATTCAAAACTTTCTCTTGGGAATTCCTTCCAACACTAAGCAGATCACTTTCATGTACATAGAAATCCTTCCTCATCAATAACTGTATAGTACCTGTAATCCTCAGGTGGCATATAGGCACACACATACAAAACATCGTTGGGGAGATGAAACAGTCCTGTCAATGATAAACATGACAAAGAAACCATGGAAAACATTAGTTTGTCTTGTATATGGAACGATTTCATTTTCAATAAGGCACACTACACCACCTGGAGGCCAACCTGCCCCTGACAATTTTAAAGAAGGTTGACGAAAAGCTTTATAACCAGGGACAACGTCATCACTGTAGTGATGCAGGGATGCTGCGCGTACAGGCGAGCTCAGCGGAAGTGAGAAGAGTTCACTGACGTGGTCAGACGAACTCCGGCAGTACGGTACGTGGCTTGAAGAAGGCGGAGCCGCTTACTTCTTGTTAGTTCAGGAGCTAGGTCGTGCTCAGTGTGTTACTGACACTAGTGACAGACCGGTGCTAGGGCCTCCAGTTTATTATAGGGGACAGTTCAGCCTTAGCACTGTGACAGGACAGCCGTAGACGATTACAACGGCAAGGACGGCTTTGACAGTAGCACTGGCACTACCTCTAGGCTCAGAGACTGGAATAGGTTGACAGACCTCAACTGGGACTTGATAGTTGGTGCCATTGAAGGGCTTGGGAAGAATTCTGACCTAAAAGCCCCAAGCCAGTGTCTGGACTGATCCGGTAAGGTAGAGTGCATGTATGTGAATCTGCAAGAGCCTAAGTATATAAACGAACTTCTCCAAAATGCAGGGTAAACACTTTATTGGTGTCAGGAGTAGGATCTACGTAGCACCTTTAATTCTTACAACCTTAGCTGTAACAACTAAAGGAAACAACAGTTGTAAATAGCGCTGTGTGTGTTTTACACAGACCAGGTACTGATTGCGCTCAACATTAGCACTTTCCGGCCAAGCCATTAATAAAAGGGGGAAAGATTCATTCGGTAGACCATAGCGCTGAATATGAAGACAGCCTCTGGATTGAGCAGCACTGCTAGTGTGTGTAAGGAAAGGAAGAGGGAAATCACATTGTCCATGGTGATGTTCATACCGTATTGCTTGCACTGATTTATTTTGGAACGCAGCACAGGGCCATGGGAGACTCTATAGAGCCAAAAGCGGGCCAATGCATTGGGGGAAATAGAAGAAAAAGTACTCCCTTACTCACACAGAGTGAACATCAATTTTTGAACCTCACTTCATTTGGGGGGCAGCAAGAGCATACATCAAGCCACTGAACCCAGTGATACCAGTTCCTTGTTTGCTGAGCTGCCACCAGTTCCTGCTCATCCACAACGTTTTTAGGACACCATGATTGTGTTGGAAGTGAGTTCTGGATCTGCCCAAAAGTTGGAATCCCATCCCTCCAGAAAGGTGAGAAAGCAATCGCCAGGAAGGAGAAAGTCTTTCAGACTTGATTACTTAGATTGAAGGCACAGACAGAGATCGCATAGGAGGTCTACATCGTTGTCAAGGTCAGCCTCTAGCAGAAAGCCTTGACACAGATTTGGGTCAAAGTCTCTGTTGCAGGAATACAAGCAAAGTCCTAAGCAGTTGAATGCCAAAGCAAGGTCACATTTTAGGTCACAGGGACGACAGCACAGACACCATGATGGGGACCTCAGACCTAAACATTACATGTACGTTTCTCCCCACTCAGACAGGTCCAGGTCGCCAGCACCGACTAACCACAGGCATCAAAATGTTGCTGGAGATCATGATGGAGAGTACAGAGATGAGAAGAAGCACCTGTGCATTGTCAGGAGGCATGGCAGACAACGACAGACCCCATCAGGCTCTCCCTCCCCCTCGAGTGTAACTTGGAGTAGGCGCTAGGGGTGTAGGTCACACAGAATCGGACGTTACCTACATGACCCCCATGTCTGCACTGGGAGTGAGTGGAAATTGCATTCTGACTCCTCAGGCAGCAGCCGGGAAAGCAGTCCTGTTAGGCACTCCCATTCTGGACCAACAGGGGACCCCCAGAAATTACCACAATATCTTTGGTATTACAGGAACTCAAACTGGCTGTCATTGAAGTGCAGGATCGACAGTTATGGAACAGCCCTCAACTGGTCTGAAAATGAGAGTCAAGATTACCTGGTATGGTGTTTGGGAGGAAAAGTCTGAGGCTTCTTCATAATAGCCACCCAGACGGACAGCCAGTGCTCATATCGCCAGATAATGAAGTTGGTTGCACGCTTCAGGGCCAGAGAGCTGACTGAAACAGCCAAGCTAAAGTTCCAGACAAAACCCAGGGAAGTCCTATGAGGACTGGGCTGACAGGGTCTCGATGCTTGCTGATTTTGTCCGGGACCCGCCTTAAAATATACACAGAGCAAGGCCATCAGCAAATTTTGTACTGGTGGCCAGAACAAGGAGGCAGGCAAATTTGGAAAGACCCTGAACTGTGGAAGAGGCCGTCCAGAAAGTAAAGTGGTGTCAGCATGTGTTCACTGTTCGTAAATGAGGCATGGAGGAAAAATCAAGAGCAACAGGTCAGAACAGGTTTTTCCAAGCAGGATCTGAACAGCTTTCTTAAACAGCTCTCAAAAAAGCTGACCACTCATCTGCAGCTTGTGACCAAAGACAGTACAAAGCAAACTCCTGACAACCCTGATTCCAGTGTGAAGTGCTTTTCTTGCAAGCAGGTTGGGCACAGGAGAGAAGACTGCAGGCGGTACAGGACACGGCTGCAGAACCAGTCTAGGGAAGGAGATGGAAGGAAGGGGGACGACCCCAGCTCTTCAGTCATGGCTCCAGTTCCTTCACACTCTGGCAATGCAGTGAGGACCACATTCGATGGCAGGATTTCCGAGGTGCATCCCTCAATATGATTCAAGTCAGTGGGATCCTCTGGAACTACTCTGCCACATATGCCTGGTGATTCAATGCTGAAAGTACTTCATCAGCCCCAGGTGGATAGCATTCCTCGGGTGAATTCATCGGAATCAGCTCAAGCAGGGCCTGAAGGTGTTCGCATTGCTAGGGTCAGGGTCAGTCCTAAGATGAAAGTGGACAAAACCATGAGGGACAACAGATCAAGATGCCAGGGTAAGGATTTAGACAGGACTGGCAAATCAAGTTGTTCGGGAGGATCATCCTGAAAGGTATCAGCCAAGGATACCCAGGACAGTGGGGACAGTGGACATTTTAGCTGGCTTGATGAGTGTCCCAAGACAGGCCTTTTAAGATCCAGAGAAAGTTCTTTAATGGACAAGGAATCTTCTGACGAAGGGCCAGTGGTTGGACAATGTACTCACGAGCCATTCTCCTCTGACATGGGCTGTCCTCTGACATGGGCTGTCTTCTTGATGGCCAGAACACACCTTGTAGGGAAAAGCTGGCCGTGTCAAAGGGCATGGAGTACTTCGGAAAACACACATGCTCAAGCCCCACTGCTGAGATCCAGGACGTTAGAACTTCTCACTAGCACACGTCTTTACATCGCCACAGATCCGGGAATGCAAAGGAGGCTGGATCCACATGCTGGGGAACCCCAAAGAGGGGCAGGAAGCGTTTGATTCCTGGCCATGTTGAAGCTCACAGGTATCTAAAGGTTCATGCCTTCATTCACCATCTGCGCGGCGCATTTGATAAAAGGCTGCCACCTTCATCAGAGGTTGTTTTACAGTGGTGGATACAGGCACTTAAATAGGCAATGGCTTGTCTATTGCGACCATGCGTTAAACTGAAATAATCTGGTAGAATCCATCAACAAGCAGCAGCGCACCATCACGGGCAATACAGTCATCACTGACTGCCAAAAGGAGGCCTTGAAGGCTTGTAGTCAACAAGTAGGAGAGCTGGTTCCAGAAACATTTCATCTGAAGTCTGTGCCAGCTCTCATTCAGTGGAAGGCACTACTGGTGCTGGTGGCCCACAGAAGCAGCAATGCTGTCAGAAGAAGTAGCCAGCACCAGTGGACATAAAATACCCTACGCCTTCTGCTTGCGATCCCATTTCCTGAGACTGTGCGAGTGAGCAAGAGAAAAACTAGTTCTGAACTGGGCTGTTGCCAAGCAGTGACAGACTGTCCCACCATTATCGCCTGCCCTGAGGGTGGATAGCTGCTAGTGCCTACGCCGGGCATTTCCTTCACTATCCAGACCTGGCTAGTATCTAAGGCGCCTTCCAGGACGAGGTCTATAGGTCTAAGTTCCGAGACACCTTTCCAGTGCCTGCAAGTCGCACGGCCAAGACGAGACGAGCTGCTCAGGAATTTGGGGAGTGTCACCTTGATATTCGTTTGCTGACACCCCCAAATTTGGAGTGTCACACTGAGCGAGGCTCCCACAAGGATGAAACACTTCAGGTTCAGGAGCAGGGCATTTGGATATTTTTGGATGTGGTGGAGGTTGATGAGGACAGGAACTTGAGGAAGTTTGTTTCCATCTCATTCCCAAGGATGCCAGGTGTGACGGAGGTTGAGGTAAACAGGGAGTCCATTTTCCCCTCACCCCTAGGGGCACTAGGCATGATGGAATTGAGATGAACTGGAGGTACATTTCTGCCTCATCCTAAGGACACTAGGCATGATGGAATTTGAGATGAACTGGAGGTACATTTCTGCCTCATCCCTAAGGACACTAGGCATGATGGAATTTGAGATGAACTGGAGGTACATTTCTGCCTCACCCCTACGGACACTAGGCATGATGGAATTTGAGATGAACTGGAGGAACGTTTCTGCCTCATCCCTAAGGACGCCCAAGAAATCAGCCTTGCCATTCTCTCTCATCACCTGAGTGGTTTCCTCGAGTGGTCCAGCCTGTTCCCTGTGCGCTCTAAGGGGCTTCCCCAGTTTATGGGACATTTGGCTGTTAACCAGATGGCCTAGGGAGCTGACACCAAAGGCTGAGTGTCCTCACATGGCTGTGCCTCAAGAGTTAAGCCACAAGGAGCTAGAGCACTTTTCCTGTGAGGACACAAGTTGGTAGAAATGTACCAAGACCAGTGATCTGGAGACAAACCTGACTGTAGTTGGAGCATCTGTGTCTGTGCTTGTTATTGATGGACCTGAACTCTCCAGTGAGGTGAAGGGTTTCTGTGTGAAAAGCTTTCATCATAAAGTGTGGGGGAGTGTAGTGACGCGCAGATGCTGTGCATACCGGCTAGCTCAGCGGAAGTGCGCATCACTTGAGAAGTGTTCACTGATGGTCAGGTAAACAAGCAGACGAACTCCTGCAGTACGGCACGTGAGATCGAAGAGGACGGAGCTGCTAAATTCTCGTTAGTTCAGGAGCTTGGTCGCACTCAGGGTATTACTGACGGTAGTGACAGACCAGTGCTAGGGCCTTCAGTTTATTACAGGATACAGTTTGGCCTTAGCACTGCGACAGAATAGCTGCAGATGGTTACAATGGCAAAGACGGCTTTGACAGTAGCACGCTGGACCCGGAGACTCACATAGGGGGACAGACCTCAACTGGGACTTGGTATCTGGCGCCACTGAAAGGCTTGCAAAGAATTCTGACCAAAAAGCCCAAGCCAGCGTCTGGACTGACAGGGTAAGTAGAGTGTGTGTTGTAATGTGCAAATGCTTAAGTACATGAATGAAGTGTAGGGTAAACACTTTCTCACTCAAAGATTCAATGAAAGTTTCAACCAAAAAATTCAATGAAAGTTTCAACCAAACAAAGTGGAAAGACAAGACAAAGGAAATAAAATCTCAATCACAGATTTCATACATCAAACCATTCACATTCACAGATTTTACACATCAAACCATTCACATTCACAGATTTTACACATCAAACCATTCGCATTCAAAAGTAAGAACGAATGTGAGCAAATGTTATTTAAAACAGTATTATAAACATACGTGCAACTTTCACGCACAGGACTAGCAGAAACACTAATCAGCATGTAAACATAACCGGGTTTGTCCCTGATCTCAGCTGAACTCTCTCTAGGGTGTTCAAACACCAAGTTAGGATGAGAATCTGGCACGGATGGTTCATTTTTGGTAACCAGATCAACCTGTCTAAATTTAGAATTAGTGTCTTTCCCGTTTAGTGACCTTACCTCCAAAACATGCACTGTGACGTCATAGAAACAACAGGATTCTGGCGCAACACCACAATCATTACAATGCCAACTGGACCCCCCACCCTCCCGTCTTTCCCACTCCACATCAGACAACAAATCATTTTGACAGCAATCGTTCACAGCACTGTGGTTTTCAGTATTCTTATAACACACACATTCAGACTTTTCCCCACAATCACATTCATTCACACGGTCAGACTCATTCACACCATTTCCCCGTAATGCACGATACAAGTTTTCCGGACAGCCCTCCCCCATTTCATTTCCACCAGACTGGCACCATCAGCAGACAGACAGTACTTTTCCCCTCAATGATCAGGTGATCAACACCATAGACACTGACTGGCACCATCAGCAGACAGACAGTACTTTTCCCCTCAATGATCAGGTGATCAACACCATAGACACTGACTGGCACCATCAGCAGACAGACAGTACTTTTCCCCTCAATGATCAGATGATCAACACCATAGACACTGACTGGCACCATCAGCAGACAGACAGTACTTTTCCCCTCAATGATCAGATGATCAACACCATAGACACTGACTGACACCATCAGCAGACAGACAGTACTTTTCCCCTCAATGATCAGGTGATCAACACCATAGACACTGACTGACATCATCAGCAGACAGACAGTACTTTTCCCCTCAATGATCAGGTGATCAACACCATAGACACTGACTGGCATCATCAGCAGACAGACAGTACTTTTCCCCTCAATGATCAGGTGATCAACACCATAGACACTGACTGGCACCATCAGCAGATAGACAGTACTTTTTCCCTCAATGATCAGGTGATCAACACCATAGACACTGACTGGCACCATCAGCAGACAGACAGTACTTTTCCCCTCAATAATCAGGTGATCAACACCATAGACACTCTCTTTCCTCTTGCTCTTTTTGTTGTCATGAAAACAGTCGACTTCCACCTGACCTCACACACTGAAAAGTCCTCGCCTATGAAAATGTTACTTCCCTTCAGTTTTGTCTTTTCCTTCAAAATTCTCACTTTATCCTTGTAAAATGTTAGTCTGGCAATCACTGGGGAATCAGGCTTGTTGTAAAATGTTAGTCTGACAATCACTGGGGAATCAGGCTTGTTGTAAAATGTTAGTCTGGCAATCACTGGGGAATAAGGCGTGTTGTAAAATGTTAGTCTGGCATCACTGGAATCAGGCTTGTGTAAATGTTAGTCTGGCAATCACTGGGAATCAGGCTTGTTGTAAAATGTTAGTCTGGCAATCACTGGGGAATCAGGCTTGTTGTAAAATGTTAGTCTGGCAATCACTGGGGAATCAGGCTTGTTGTAAAATGTTAGTCTGGCAATCACTGGGGAATCAGGCGTTGTTGTAAAATGTTAGTCTGGCAATCACTGGGGAATCAGGCGTGTTGTAAATGTTAGTTGCATCACTGGAATCATTGTGTTAGTCTGGCAATCACTGGGGAATCAGGCTTTGTAGCTGAACAGTGGGGACACATGAATCCGTCGTCTCCACACTGCCAGAACGACCGAGTTTATCAGAGAGAAGTGCTTTCAACTGACGCTCAAGGGTAGCACTGGTCTCCCCCTCTTCCTTCTTCATTCCGTATAAAATCAGTGTCATGTACCATGTGAGAAAAAAATTGTTTGAACTCGCGTTGAAAACTATCTTTACAGGGTGCTTGCTCCTCATCGGTCGTTTTTTTGTTTGTTTGTTTATTTTTTCTAGTAGTAATTTGTGCTCTTGGAGAGAGAAAAACGAGATTGCCTGGTTCTTTTGTCAGAGGCAGAAAACAAAGAAGAGAGAAAGAAAAGAAGAAGAAAGAGTTTGTGGTTGATTCTAGGGTGAGTATGGGATGTGTGGACATGTTTGATAATTTTAGATACAAGCTATAGTCGCAGTCTTGAATTCTAAATAGTTTTGATTGGGATCGGAATTATTTCCAAAATCTACCCTGTACCCACATTCGATAGGTAAGATGTGCATCCTGTAATGTTATTTCATTAACATAATGTCTTGGTTTTCTACGGCAAGCACCCTGTATCTGGAACCCTGACCGCCCCCTTTCAGCCCTTAACGAAATGTCCGCTGCCCAAGAACTTTCTGAATCTCTTCTGAGCAAAAAAAAAAAAAAAAAAAAAAGGAAAAAAAAAAAAAGAAAAAGAAAGAAAATGACGGAAAGAACCCAGGGCGTTTTGGGGTTCGTGAACTCATAGTGATTTGTTTGTGTGGGGCGGATTCAGCATCTGTGTGACCCAGAAAAAAGTTAAACGAATGTGTGCATCGAAAATAATGTTAGATTTTTTGTTTGTTTGGTGGAATATTGTGGAATAAATTACATACTGGCCAAAGAAAAAGAGCAGAAATTAAAGCCCCCGCACGCCAAAAGAAGTAAGGCGCAAAAAGAAAGAAAGAAACATTTTCTTTCGGGGAAGAACTTTAAAGTGGTATTCTGATTTGTTTTATTCAAAGGAAGGGAGTGCGTGGCGTATGATTGTCTTTACATGTGAGTGTGTATGTAGAGACCGTTGTGTGACTATCAGGTCATTTCTCTTTGATCTTCCTTCCAGAT
>JAMYXO010000078.1:80000-92234 GCA_033310375.1 Conus canariensis
AACACTCACCAAATGTGCAGCTACATACAGTGAGCAAACAGTGAACGACTCCACCAGAAAGACCAACACACACCAAATGTGCAGCTACATACAGTGAGCAAACAGTGAACGACTCCATCAGAAAGACCAACACACACCAAATGTGCAGCTACATACAGTGAGCAAACAGTGAACGACTCCACCAGAAAGACCAACACACACCAAATGTGCAGCTACATACAGTGAGCAAACAGTGAACGACTCCACCAGAAAGACCAACACACACCAAATGTGCAGCTACATACAGTGAGCAAACAGTGAACGACTCCACCAGAAAGACCAACACTCACCAAATGTGCAGCTACATACAGTGAGCAAACAGTGAACGACTCCACCAGAAAGACCAACACACACCAAATGTGCAGCTACATACAGTGAGCAAACAGTGAACGACTCCACCAGAAAGACCAACACACACCAAATGTGCAGCTACATACAGTGAGCAAACAGTGAACGACTCCACCAGAAAGACCAACACACACCAAATGTGCAGCTACATACAGTGAGCAAACAGTGAACGACTCCAGTAAAGCGAGGGAAGCGGATAGGGGTGAAGAGGGAGGAGGAACAGGGTGGGTGAGGGAATTACAGAGTTCACACACACACACACACACACACACACACACACACACACACACACACACACACACACACACACACACACACACACACACACGCACACACACACACACACACACCAGGTTTATGCACAGCATATATTACACATGTCGTTCACACAAATAGATTTCTGTTATCGTGTCACGATGGAGATGTTATATATTTTGAAAACGTTTGGGCTGTATGTGCATTGTACGAAGACAACAAGTTATTTCCACAATCAGTCAACACAAAGAAGTAGATCACGTTCTGAATGAGTTGTACGAACAACAGCTAGGATGAGTTAGACTGCTCTGGAAAAGGCCATGCCTTACAGCACCAGAATGAATTACACAACATTTATTTACAGTCATGCCTTACAACACCAGCATGAATTACACAACATTTATTTACAGTCATGCCTTACAACACCAGAATGAATTACACAACATTTATTTACAGTCATGCCTTACAATACCAGAATGAATTGGACAAAATTTATTTAAAGTCATGCCTTACAACCACCAGAATGAATTAGCATTTTCTAAAAGTCATGCCGTACGACCACCAGAACCAATTCAAAAGATCAGTCTTTACAAGTAGCTTAATGATTTTGTCCAGAATTTGAAGTATTGGTCCCTGAAAACTACCATAATGAACGACACCAGATATTAAAAGACCATTCTCTACAGCCACCAGCCACCAGATATTAAGTAATCCGTCTGTACAACCGCCAGAATGAGTTAGATTCGATCTGTAAAGATCGGTCATTGCAAACCATCAGACGAATTTTGAAAACATCAGTCCCTATAAGCAACACAATGAAACTTGTTACAGTTTCTTTTTTAATAGGTACTTACACCAACCAATCAAATTAGACGATAAGTAAAACGACACTTTACTTCAACCACCAGAATGAATTAGGCTATGTTAAAAGAAAAGACCAATCCCGACAACCGCCAGAACGAATTAGGTCAGACTGTAAAAGGTCAGTCCCTCTGATAACGGAGTGATTCATTTCCTTGGTTTCCTTAACATGTTGTCCATGCCTTAAAAGTGAGTGAACCATTACACTTCCAAGCAGTACTGGCTTGTTTCTACTTCTTCTTCTTCTTTTGTTGTTGTTGTTGTTGTTGTTGTTTTTAATAATTAAATAATCAGAGTTGTTGTTGTTGGTTTTACCAACCTCACGGTTCAAGCAAATCCTTGGACGGTCAGTCGTGTAACCCGGATGAACGTCTGTATTATCTGCACACCAGACAAAATCACCAGAGAAAAAAGGGGATAAATTCACGTCCATTATATCTGCACACCTGATAACATAACCAGAGAGAAGAGGGGAAAATCACGTCTATTATCTGCACACCTGATAACATAACAAGAGAGAAATCACGTATATCTGCACACCGATAAAACAAAGAAGAGGAAAAAATCACGTCTATTATCTGCACACCTGATAACATAACCAGAGAGAAGAGGGAAAATCACGTCTATTTTGCTATAGCATAATTGGGTTTTCTTTAAAGGTGTAGCGCTAAACTTGACATTTTTCGTTTCGCTAGACGTCTGTCAAACTAAGCAGTACACTGAACACTGGAGGTAAGTTTGTTATCAAATTAACATTATATTTGTCCCGTCTGTCTATCTATCTATCTACTATCTATCTATCTATCTATCTATCTATTTTTGCTTCTATTATTGCATTATTAATTTATTACTTCATCATCTAGTTTGCTCATATTGTAAGCCATTATATTAAGGATATCAACATCGAAGGTAACTGTTTTAACGAAACCATTAATTGGGAAAGCAAAATTAAAGTCTGTTTGCATGATACAGTTTAGTATGTTTAAACAGCGCTTGGTGGATTCTGTGAAAACACAGTAAGTTATACTAAAACATTTCAAACACACACACACACACACACACACACACACACACACACACACACACACACACTGAAGTCGACAGTTATGTTTAATGAACGGGGGGGGGGGGGGGGGGGGGGGGGTAGAGAGGGGAACTAAATCTCCCCTTATTCATTATGTGTGCTGAGATAATGTCAACAACGATTCGTTAAACAAAGACATACAACGAATCATTATCAGTGAAGCACAACATGAAGATTCTTATTGACGTTTGGTTCATGAAGACTGGAGAGAAAAGAAATGCCTTTCGAACACAGGAATGCTTGGACCGTTTTCTGGTTTACTCATTAATGTAGATAAAACCCGAGCAAGCTGGCTGGACTCCATGAAAACAAACAATCTACCAAAAGGTACTGACCATGCTTGAGAACAAAGTGGGACCCTGAAAGATTGAAGATACCCAGCACTTGGCCAACATGTGAGGTAAAGCATTGCCAGACAGTGAACTGAACGACATAAAGAAGACTTTTAGGGTAGCACTTGGCCAACATGTGAGGTAAAGCATTGCCAGACAGTGAACTGAACGACATAAAGAAGACTTTTAGGGTAGCACTTGGCCAACATGTGAAGTAAAGCATTGCCAGACAGTGAACTGAACGACATAAAGAAGACTTTTAGGGTAGCACTTGGCCAACATGTGAAGTAAAGCATTGCCAGACAGTGAACTGAACGACATAAAGAAGACTTTTAGGGTAGCACTTGGCCAACATGTGAGGTAAAGCATTGCCAGACAGTGAACTGAACGACATAAAGAAGACTTTTAGGGTAGCACTTGGCCAACATGTGAGGTAAAGCATTGCCAGACAGTGAACTGAACGACAATAAGAAAGACTTTTAGGGTAGCACTTGGCCAACATGTGAAGTAAAGCATTGCCAGACAGTGAACTGAACGACATAAAGAGACTTTTAGGGTAGCACTTGGCCAACATGTGAAGTAAAGCATTGCCAGACAGTGAACTGAACGACATAAAGAAGACTTTTAGGGTAGCACTTGGCCAACATGTGAAGTAAAGCATTGCCAGACAGTGAACTGAACGACATAAAGAAGACTTTTAGGGTAGCACTTGGCCAACATGTGAGGTAAAGCATTGCCAGACAGTGAACTGAACGACATAAAGAAGACTTTTAGGGTAGCACTTGGCCAACATGTGAAGTAAAGCATTGCCAGACAGTGAACTGAACGACATAAAGAAGACTTTTAGGGTAGCACTTGGCCAACATGTGAAGTAAAGCATTGCCAGACAGTGAACTGAACGACATAAAGAAGACTTTTAGGGTAGCACTTGGCCAACATGTGAAGTAAAGCATTGCCAGACAGTGAACTGAACGACATAAAGAAGACTTTTAGGGTAGCACTTGGCCAACATGTGAAGTAAAGCATTGCCAGACAGTGAACTGAACGACATAAAGAAGACTTTTAGGGTAGCACTTGGCCAACATGTGAGGTAAAGCAATGCCAGACAGTGAACTGAACGACATAAAGAAGACTTTTAGGGTAGCACTTGGCCAACATGTGAGGTAAAGCATTGCCAGACAGTGAACTGAACGACATAAAGAAGACTTTTAGGGTAGCACTTGGCCAACATGTGAAGTAAAGCATTGCCAGACAGTGAATTGAACGACATAATGAACACTTGACAGCAGTGTTTAAGTTCATTGCCAGACAGTGAATTGAACGACACAATAAAGAGTTGATAACATTGTTTAAGATCATTGCCAGACACTGAATTGAACGACATAAAGAAGACTTGAGAACATTATTTAAGTTTGGTCGAACAGAAATATTACCTTGCTGGTGAGGGTCGTTGTTCAAAATTCGTGGATTCTTTCAAAGCTGATTCACCAATGGATTCAACTGCGTGATTCTTCTGATGATTTCACGGCAGTCTCCAGAAAGCAAGCGCGTTTGGGATTTGTGCAGAACAAAAAACACGACAGATGTATTAGGAATACGATGGTTAAATGTGCAAAAGATATTGCTTAAAATGTTCCAAAAATTGAAACATGTTTGATCATGCTATTATTAGCTATAAATACATGGATAAGAAAAGTGTATTAGTCTGAGCATAAAGGGGAAAAGTTTCTTCACATAGTTTTACCTTTTTGTGTTTATTAAACTGGATATGTTTGGACATCCTATACAATTCAAACAAGAATGAATAACCCATCCTGGACACACATTTTCAATGCACATCACCTTTGTTGAGGACAAAATGCCATCAAAAAACAAGCAAAGATCTACTGACAAACGTTTCTGTACAATGAACGCATATGAATCATACATAACGAAAGAGAAAAGAATGTAGCATGACGTAGTGGGAAAGAGTTTCTGAAAGCTGATGTGTTCAGGCGAATTTTGTGTGCTACACAGAAGCAGGAGGTTATTTCCGATGTGCGCCTTCGCTTAAGCAGCAAAGTCTTGAAAGAAAATGCATTTTCCATTCTGTACTTGCCAGCGTCCACAAAACATCATTTCAGTATCAGTGTGCAATACTTTATCATCCCGTCCACAAAACATCATTTCAGTATCAGTGTGCAATACTTCATCATCCCGTCCACAAAACATCATTTCAGTATCAGTGTGCAATACTTCATCATCCCGTCCACAAAACATCATTTCAGTATCAGTGTGCAATACTTCATCATCCCGTCCACAAAACATCATTTCAGTATCAGTGTGCAATACTTCATCATCCCTGTTCAGAAATGACCACCAAGGCCCAACACATTTCTACAAAATGTTTGAATTCTCGACTTCTTCATTACACTCAGGATTTCTGGAATACTCTTTCATCAGGGAAAACCAAGAAACACTCATGAGGGTTGGCAGCTACCTAACATGTTTGAGGGATATGTTGGTCTGAAGAAACTGATATTGCATGTCTGTGAGATATACTGGTATGACATGACTCTCTCGTCACGTTAACTGATTACATCTTGATTCAGGAACTCAGAATGGCACTGACACCTCGACAAATTTTTTCTAGTGCTGAGCTATGATGATAAACTGTGACCATAAAACATGAACTTCAAGCAGAGATTTACATAAATGAAAAGTAAAAGAAACCAACCAATTTTTGTCCTTGAAGAAAACAAAGCTAACGCTGTGTAGATCTGTGGAGGTCACAAAACAGGCGATGGCTTCACGTCTGCTGGTAGTGACAGTCACCCTATGCCGGGCCCTAGGTCTGTCTGCTGGCTGGTTGAAGAGTTGTACGTGCTGACAGTCACCCAATGCCGGGCCCTCGGTCTGTCTGCTGGCTGGTTGAAGAGTTGTACGTGCTGACAGTCAGACGCCTATGGGCGGGCCCAGGTCTGCCTGCTGGTTATAGCAGCTTGCAAGGTGTGACGTCAAACTGATGCCCGGGTCAGGCTGTGTGCAGGCATACACAGCCAGTCATCACACACATGTCCTGCACGCGTAAACCGTAGCTCCTCCCATCTCATGCACACACACACACACACACACACACACACACACACACACACACACACACACACACACACACACACACACACACCACTCAGGTTATATTAAGATATCCTTCTCATTTCCCTCCTGGGCAATAGATCTTATGCGCAGTGAGTTCGCTGAGGGTGGGGATGGGGGTGGGGGAGGGGGCTGAGGCAGTGCAAGGTCACCAGTTCATTTCTCCCCTCGACAACAGACACTGTGGCAATGAGTTGGGGGAGTGAGGCTGTAGGTCCCCTATCCATTTCTGCCCTGGACAATAAATGTGTGGACAGTGAGTTGGGGGAGTGAAGCTGTACTAGGTTCTCAATCCATTTCACTCAGACAATCATGGTGTGGAGAGTGAGGTGTGTTAAGTTGTCAAACCATTTCACTCAATCAGTGGTGTGGACAGTGAGGTGTGTTAAGTTCTTAATCCATTTCACTCAGACAGTCAGTGGTGTGGACAGTGAGGTATGTTACGTTCTCAATCCATTTCACTCAGACAATCAGTGGTGTGGACAGTGAGGTGTGTTACGTTCTCAATCCATTTCACTGACAATCAGTGGTGTGGACAGTGAGGTGTGTTACGTTTCTCAATCCATTTCACTGACAATCAGTGGTGTGGACAGTGAGGTGTGTTACGTTCTCAATCCATTTCACTCAGACAATCAGTGGTGTGGACAGTGAGGTGTGTCAGTTTCAATCCATTTCACTCAGACAATCAGTGGTGTGGACAGTGAGGTGTGTTACGTTCTCAATCCATTTCACTAGACAATCAGTGGTGTGGACAGTGAGGTGTGTTACGTTCTCAATCCATTTCACTCAGACAATCAGTGGTGTGGACAGTGAGGTGTGTTACGTTCTCAATCCATTTCACTCAGACAATCAGTGGTGTGGACAGTGAGGTGTGTTCAGTTGTCAATCCATTTCACTCAGACAATCAGTGGTGTGGACAGTGAGGTGTGTAGTTGTCAACCCATTTCACTGACAATCAGTGGTGTGGACAGTGAGGTGTGTCAGTTGTCAATCCATTTCACTCAGACAATCAGTGGTGGGAAGTGAGGTGTGTCAGTTGTCAATCCATTTCACTCAGACAATCAGTGGTGTGGACAGTGAGGTGTGTCAGTTGTCAATCCATTTCACTCAGACAATCAGTGTGTGGACAGTGAGGTGTGTCAGTTGTCAATCCATTTCACTCAGACAATCAGTGGTGTGGACAGTGAGGTGTGTCAGTTGTCAATCCATTTCACTCAGACAATCAGTGGTGTGGACAGTGAGGTGTGTCAGTTGTCAATCCATTTCACTCAGACAATCAGTGGTGTGGAGCAGTGAGGTGTGTCAGTTGTCAATCCATTTCACTCAGACATCAGTGGTGTGGACAGTGAGGTGTGTCAGTTGTCAATCCATTTCACTCAGACAATCAGTGGTGTGGGACAGTGAGGTGTGTTAGTTGTCAATCCATTTCACTCAGACATCAGTGGTGGGACAGTGAGGTGTGTCAGTTGTCAATCCATTTCACTCAGACAGTCAGTGGTGTGGACAGTGAGGTGTGTCAGTTGTCAATCCATTTCACTCAGACAATCAGTGGTGAGGACAGTGAGGTGTGTCAGTTGTCAATCCATTTCACTCAGACAATCAGTGGTGAGGACAGTGAGGTGTGTCAGTTGTCAATCCATTTCACTCAGACAATCAGTGGTGAGGACAGTGAGGTGTGTCAGTTGTCAATCCATTTCACTCAGACAATCAGTGGTGAGGACAGTGAGGTGTGTCAGTTGTCAATCCATTTCACTCAGACAATCAGTGGTGAGGACAGTGAGGTGTGTCAGTTGTCAATCCATTTCACTCAGACAATCAGTGGTGAGGACAGTGAGGTGTGTCAGTTGTCAACCCATTTCACTCAGACAATCAGTGGTGTGGACAGTGAGGTGTGTCAGTTGTCAATCCATTTCACTGACAATCAGTGGTGTGGACAGTGAGGTGTGTCAGTTGTCAATCCATTTCACTGACAATCAGTGGTGTGGACAGTGAGGTGTGTCAGTTGTCAATCCATTTCACTGACAATCAGTGGTGTGGACAGTGAGGTGTGTCAGTTGTCTATCCATTTCACTCAGTGGTGAGGACAGTGAGGATGTGCTAGGTTCCCAGTCCATTTCCCCTTTGGCAACAGGTAGTGTGGATAGTGAGTTGAGAGAGTGAGGCTGACCTAGGCCTTAGTATGGGCTCCTCTGTTCTCAGTACACATGGTTTCTGTCAGCGTCACTCTGCCTGTAGCTCTTGGCCTAAAGACCTGTCGCCTGTAGCTCTTGCCTAAAGACCTGTCACCTGTAGCTCTTGACCTAAAGACATGTCACCTGTAGCTCTTGGCCCAAAGACCTGTCACCTGTAGCTCTTGGCCTAAAGACCTGTCACCTGTAGCTCTTGGCCTAAAGACCTGTCACCTGTAGCTCTTGACCTAAAGACATGTCACCTGTAGCTCTTGGCCCAAAGACCTGTCACCTGTAGCTCTTGGCCTAAAGACTGTCACCTGTAGCTCTTGGCCTAAAGACCTGTCACCTGTAGCTCTTGGCCCAAAGACCTGTCACCTGCTCTTGGCCCAAAGACCTGTCACCTGTGGCTCTTGGCCCAAAGACCTGTCACCTGTGGCTCTTGGCCCAAAGACCTGTCACCTGTAGCTCTTGGCCCAAAGACCTGTCACCTGTGGCTCTTGGCCCAAAGACCTGTCACCTGTAGCTCTTGGCCCAAAGACCTGTCACCTGTGGCTCTTGGCCCAAAGACCTGTCACCTGTAGCTCTTGGCCTAAAGACCTGTCACCTGTGGCTCTTGGCCCAAAGACCTGTCACCTGTAGCTCTTGGCCTAAAGACCTGTCACCTGTGGCTCTTGGCCCAAAGACCTGTCACCTGTAGCTCTTGGCCTAAAGACCTGTCACCTGTAGCTCTTGGTCCAAAGACCTGTCACCTGTAGCTCTTGGCCCAAAGACCTGTCACCTGTAGCTCTTGGCCTAAAGACCTGTCACCTGTAGCTCTTGGCCCAAAGACCTGTCACCTGTAGCTCTTGGCCTAAAGACCTGTCACCTGTAGCTCTTGGCCTAAAGACCTGTCACCTGTAGCTCTTGGCCCAAAGACCTGTCACCTGTAGCTCTTGGTCCAAAGACCTGTCACCTGTAGCTCTTGGCCTAAAGACCTGTCACCTGTAGCTCTTGGCCCAAAGACCTGTCACCTGTAGCTCTTGGCCCAAAGACCTGTCACCTGTAGCTCTTGGTCCAAAGACCTGCTGGGAGGACTGAAATCAGAGTTGGTCCTCTTCTGGACAAGCTGCCCTTCCTGGCTGATGGACCTCGTCTACCCCCTTCCCCCTCCCCCAGCACATCCCTCTCACGTGACTGATGTAATAATGATGACCATCCCCCATCACTCCATTAAGCCCCCCTCCCTTCCCTCCCCCTTGACCAATATCTAATTTGGTAACCATCCTCCATCATTACATTTAGATTCCCACACCTCCTCCCACTTAAGCTGCATTTTGTTGGTGACCATCCTCCATCATTACATTTAGATTCCCACACCTCCTCCCACTTAACCTGCATTTTGTTGGTGACCATCCTCCATCATTACATTTAGATTCCCACACCTCCTCCCACTTAACCTGCATTTTGTTGGTGACCGTCCTCCATCATTACATTTAGATTCCCACACCTCCTCCCACTTAAGCTGCATTTTGTTGGTGACCATCCTCCATCATTACATTTAGATTCCCACACCTCCTCCCACTTAACCTGCATTTTGTTGGTGACCATCCTCCATCATTCCGTTTAAAACTCTCACACCTCCTCTCACTTAAGCTGCATTTTGTTGGTGTCCATCCTCCATCATTACATTTAGATTCACACACCTCCTCCCACTTATGCTGCATTTTGTTGGTGTCCATCCTCCATCATTCAGATCTAGTGCCCCAGTCCCACCGTCCTCTCCCTGTCCTCCCAGTCCTCTGACCAGGACCTCAGACAGCGAGACTCAGACATTTCTAACGCGTTTCCTTTTGAACATGACACTGTTGATATGTCTGGTGCTGTTGTTACTGTTAAGGACAGTGACATTGTGGACATGTCTAGTGCTACTGTTACTGTTAAGGACAGCGACATTGTGGACATGTCTAGTGCTGATGTTACTGTTAAGGACAGTGACATTGTGGACATGTCTAGTGCTACTGTTACTGTTAAGGACAGCGACATTGTGGACATGTCTAGTGCTGATGTTACTGTTAAGGACAGTGACATTGTGGACATGTGGCATTGTTACTGTTAAGGACAGTGACGTTGTGGACATGTGGCATTGTTACTATTAAGGACAGTGTCATTGTGGACATGTCTAGTGCTGATGTTACTGTTAGGCACAGTGGCATTGTGGACATGTGGCATTGTTACTGTTAAAGACAGTGACATTGTGGACATGTCTAGTGCTGATGTTACTGTTAAGGACAGTGACACTGTGGACATGTGGCATTGTTACTGTTAAGGACAGTGACATTGTGGACATGTCTAGTGCTGATGTTACTGTTAAGGACAGTGACATTGTGGACATGTGGCATTGTTACTGTTAAGGACAGTGCCATTGTGGACATGTCTAGTGCTGATGTTACTGTTAAGGACAGTGACATTGTGGACATGTGGCATTGTTACTATTACACTATTAATGGCAGTGTCATTGTGGACATGTGGCATTGTTATAGTTAAGGACAGTGTCATAGTGGATATGTCTAGTGCTGATGTTACTGTTAGGGACAGTGATATTGTGGACATGTGGCATTCTTACTTTTAAGGACAGTGACATTGTTGACATGTCTAGTGCTATTGTTACTGTTAAGGACAGTGACATTGTGGACATGTCTAGTGCTGTTATTACTGCTAAGGACAGTGACACTGTTGATATGTCTAGTGCTGCTGTTACTGTTAAGGACAGTGACATTCTTGACATGTCTAGTGCTGCTGTTACTGTTAAAGGCGGTGACATTGTGGACATGTCTAGTGCTGTTGTTACTGTTAAGGACAGTGACATTGTGGACATGTCTAGTGCTGTTGTTACTGTTAAGGACAGTGACATTGTGGACATGTCTAGTGCTGTTGTTACTGTTAAGGACAGTGATATTGTTGACATACCATGTGCTATTGTTACTGTTAAGGACAGTGATATTGTGGACATGCCATGTGCTATTGTTACTGTTAAGGACAGTGACATAGTGAACATGTCTAGTGCTGTCGTTACTGTTAAGGACAGTGACATTGTGGACATATCAAGTGCTATTGTTACTGTTAAGGACAGTGACATAGTGAACATGTCTAGTGCTGTCGTTACTGTTAAGGACAGTGACATTGTGGACATATCAAGTGCTATTGTTACTGTTAAGGACAGTGACATAGTGAACATGTCTAGTGCTGCTGTCACCGTTACGGACAGTGACTATGTAGAGGTGTCATTTTTAGAGAGATTCTGACTATTTCAGAAAGATCTTAAATGTGAGTGGCCATTAATTCAGAATGGACAGAGACAGCTCGTTGTCAGTGTCAGGGGATGAGAGAATCACACATAGCACACACTGACTGGTTTGATTGTTTTGGAGCCATTTCAAAGCTTTCAGTGGCTGTCATTACTATTGCCAGGACAGACAGAGACAATGGTCACTGTCAGGGATGAGAGAACACACACTGGGCTCAAACTGACAGAAGTTGTTGTGGAGCCATTTCAAAGCTTTCAGTGGCTGTCATTACTATTGCCAGGACAGACAGAGACAATGGTCACTGTCAGGGATGAGAGAACACACACTGGGCTCAAACTGACAGAAGTTGTTGTGGAGCCATTTCAAAGCTTTCAGTGGCTGTCATTACTATAGCCAGGATAGACAGAGACAATGGTCACTGTCAGGGATGAGACAACACACACTGGGCTCAAACTGACAGAAGTTGTTTTGGAGCCATTTCAAAGCTTTCAGTGGTTGTCATTACTATAGCCAGGATAGACAGAGACAATGGTCACTGTCAGGGATGAGAGAAACACACACTGGGCTCAAACTGACAGAAGTTGTTTTGGGGCCATTTCAAAGCTTTCAGTGGCTGTCATTGCTATAGCCAGGACAGACAGAGACAATGGTCACTGTCAGGGATGAGAGAACACACACTGGGCTCAAACTGACAGAAGTTGTTTTGGAGCCATTTCAAAGCTTTC
>JAMYXO010000786.1:0-15000 GCA_033310375.1 Conus canariensis
TTGGTCAATCTGTGGGAGATTGTATCTCATAGGAAATTCATGCGAATGTTTTTGTTTTTTTTGTTTTTGTCGTTTGCTTTTCGCAATTCTTCACTACTGTCAACACTTATGTGACTGACAACGCTTATCTTTATCAAACAGTAGAGCTAGCAACTCTGTTGACACCTTTTGGCCACCTGTATCATTAAATGCATTTTGAAGTACAGGCTCAAAGATTCCCCCAATACCCAGTACTCTTAATATAATGGTATTATTGTTTTTTTTTCACCTTGTTTCCTTACAGCGCTTCCTTGTCGTTTCGCTTTTCTGCCTGTCAGTGGCTGCTTTGGAGTGCGGTTGCATGGTGTGTTTGACCCCTTGGAGGTGATAATGCCACAGAATTATCAACTGCGGTATGTCTCCATTTGATGCTTTGGGAAGACGGACACAATTAGCCGTGCGTCACTGATGAGTCCGAAGCAGTGAGCGAAAGATTCTGAGCAGATAGTATAAATGTTGTTTTTCAAATCTCTCTGAACAGGCATGGTTTTGGCTTGAAAAATGCTTCTGAGCACGCAATGTCAAAGCTTCTGTGTTCCAGAACGATGACGAGTATTACCGTATACTTCTAGAGAAAGATTTTATGTGTACAGTCTAATTGTGTGATGTAATCTTCCACTTTTCTGTAGTAGAAAGAAACTCGTGGAGAGCGTGGCAGCAGAGAGTCCTCAGAAGAGAAGCCCCCTTCAAGCAAGTGTTTCGGCCCTTATCTCCTGACACTCTAGGGGGGTTGGGCCACACCCGGTTCATGACTCCGGATGTCCCTCTGCTGCCCCTTTTTTTTCCCATCTTGGGACGAGCCATGGCTGGGATTCGAACCCATGACCCTCTGGACATGCTCATTTTCCACTTAATGACTCGCGCTTTAACCACTGAGCCACAGGGACACCTGATATTTGTAGGGAAATTAAGCCTTATGAAGTTCACTTTTGTTCCTCCTTGACCAGATCCAGCTTGAACACCTCTCTGCCGCTTCTGCCATTGCTTTCAGGGCTCTGGTTTTTTCCTTCCCTGCAACTGAGAGCTGTTTCATGAGGCTGTATGCAGACGTTCCTACAAACCCCCTAGCTCCAATTTCTGCAGTGAGGACTTTGACCTGATAGCCTTCTCTCCTCAGGCTGTTTGCCAGATCAGCATACTTTTCAGTCTTGTAGATTTGAGCTGCCTCCATTCTGTTCTCATATGGCACCGTGAGCTCGATCATGATCAGCTGCTTGGTTGACTTAGAGTGGACTACTATGTCTGGTCTC
Organism: Conus canariensis; assembly: GCA_033310375.1. Taxonomy (NCBI): domain Eukaryota; kingdom Metazoa; phylum Mollusca; class Gastropoda; order Neogastropoda; family Conidae; genus Conus; species Conus canariensis. The sequence continues at coordinate 1,290 of JAMYXO010000786.1, forward strand.
ATGCCACTCTTGCTGATGATCTCTGGGTGACTCTTCCATTCTGGGAGGTCTGCAGTGCACTCCCAGTCATCTGCCCCGTCCAGCAGACTCTGCCTGCATGTTTCGAGTGGCACTGTTGTTCTTGGCCATGATTTGCTGCCTCCTGCCGTGAAGAATGTTGCGGGTGCTTTTGGAGTCCTGATTTTCCCTTTTGTGGCGTTGGTACTAGCCCAGACTACTTGTACAATTTCTTTGAGCACTTGGTTGTGCCTCCATGTGTACCTTCCTTGAGCCAGGGCTACTTTACATGAGCTTAGGACATGCTCCACTGTTTGTTTTTCATGGCAGAGGGGGCATGCAGGATCGTCTGTTTTCCCCCACTTCACCAGGTTTGCATTTGAGGGCAGAACGTCATATGCAGATCTGAGAATGAAGCTGATCCTGAGAGGGGCCATGTGCCAAATGTCATTCCAAGTGAGACTTCTTTGGAGTGCATTCTCCCACGTTGTCCATGGCCCTTGCTGGCTCTGCTGGACTGCTTTTTGGAGTCTTTTTTGGTCTTCTTCTTTTCTCATCTCCTGAATCATCATGTCTCTTTTGGCTTTTCCTTTGGCCTTTGACCACCATTCAGTTTTGGTCACCCCCAGTCCCTGTCTGTTGGTCTGTGTGTGTCCTGTTATTTCTCTGATCTTGAGACTTTCTTTTGCAGAATCCATCGCCTCTTGAACTTTCCATTTTCTGCCTGTCTTCAGCTGGGGCTTAATTGCTTCTACCACCTTGTCTCCTGAGTCCTCCAGCATGCTTTGAAGTCTGATCTTCCCTGCTTTGTATTCCTCCAGGATGGATTTCAGGGGTAGTTTCAGCTTTGCTTGGCGACAGTACAGCGCTATGTCAGTCAGACAGGGTGGGACACCAAGCCATTTCCTTGTGAACTTGTTGATTTTGGCTTCCATTGCCTCCACTATGCTGGTGCAGATGTCGTATATCATCAGAGGCCATAGCAGCTTTGGTATCAGCATGAACTGCAGACACCAGACCTTGTATTTGCCAGGGAGCCCACACTGGTCAATGGTCTCCAAGCCTTCCTCCGCCATCTGCTTGGTTTCTTTTGCTCTTTGTGTGTCTTTCAGCGTATTATCATACCATCTTCCAAGGCTCTTGACTGGTTCTTCTGTGACTGTTGGAATGGCCTGGTTGGCAACACTGAAGACCACAGATCCGGCCACTTTTCCTTTCCTCAGTGAGAGACTCCGTGATTTCTTTGGCTTGAACTTCATTCTGGATGAGGCAACTATGTCGTCCAGCCTCTCCAGCACATGACGTGTCTCGTCTTCTCTGGATGAAATCACTGTAGTGTCATCCATGAAGGCCTTGAGAGGAGGCATCTTGTATCCATCGCCAAGGTCTGTTTGTCTCGCGTTGTTTGTTGCTGCTTTCAAGATGAGTTCCATTGCCAGCACGAACAGTATTGGGGAAATTGCACAGCCCATTGCAATACCCACTTCCAAGTTGATCCAGTCTGTTGTGTACTCCTTGGTAGAGAACCGCATTGAGAAGCCATTGAAGTACTTCTTGAGCATGTCGCGGATGTTCTTTGGCACATGGTACATCTCAAGAGCCAACTGTATCATCTCATGGGGCACAGATCCATATGCGTTTGCCAGATCAAGCCACACTACGTCCAGGTCTCTCTTTTCTGTTTTTGCTTTTTGGATTGCGTCCCAGATCATTGTGGCGTGTTCTACACAGCCCGCCACGCCTGGGATGCCACCTTTCTGGACTGACACATCCAAGTACTTGTTTTCCATCAGGTACTTGGTCAGCCTTGCTGCCATGACAGAGAAGAAGATTTTCCCTTCGACGTTCAGTAGTGATATTGGCCTGAACTGGCTAATGTCACTTGAGTTTTGCTCTTTGGGGATGTACACACCATCTGCCGTCATCCACTGGCCGCTGATCTTCTGGTTTCTCCAAGCCGATCGCAGCAGCCTGTGGAGCCACTCCAGCACCTTGGGACATTTCTTGTAAAGCTGGTAAGGTATTCCGTTTGGCCCTGGTGATGATTTGGCTCTGGCTTTGTCGACCACCTTCTTGATTTCCGCCAACGTTGGAGGCTTGCCATTGAACTGTTCCTCAGGGTTGGTTGGCCACACCAGACCTTGAATGTCGAGTGGTGCTTTGCTCTGTGGGTCAGAGTATGTTTTCCTCAGATGCTGCTCAAGAACTCCTTTGTCCACACTTAGGGTCCCAGATTTTGGCTGCTCAAACAGTGTTCTGGCAAACTGGAAGGGGTCTCTGAAGAAGCGCTCTTGTGTCTTCTTCTTTTTGCTCTTCCTCTTCCTCGCAGATTCCGCTTTGCTGAGGGCACTGTGTTTTTCTTTCAGGTCTTTCCACAGTTTTTCCAAGCCTTGTTTTTCAGCTGGCAGTGCGGTCTTCATCTGCATCTTGAGGTTTTTCTTTTGGACCCTGATCTTGTCCATCTTTTCTTGGCGTCTGGATTTCTTTGGAGGTGTTTTTCTTTGGGTAGTTTTGCTCCATAGGCGTCTCTACATGTGGCATACACAATGTCCCCATATGTGGCTAGTTTGTGTTCCAGGGTGCTTTTCCCTATCAGTGCATCGAGTCTTTGGACGATTTTTGCATCCAGTTTCTCCCAATCTTCAGTTTCGTTTGCTCGTGGCAAGTTGAGTTTCAGGCGCCTGGCATCGAGGGCCTGTGCAAATTCCTCATCCGAACCAACAGCGTGGATGTCCTTGGCACTGTGGTTTAAATCCTGGCCTTGGTCTTCCGACGTCTTATCTGCTGATGCAGTGCGCTGCTGCTCATTCAGATGAGTCTTCACACATCCCATCTTTGTTCTGTGGATCTTCATGCCACGGGTGGTAGCGAAACGCTTTCCACAGACACATGGATATTCCATTTGGTCCATGTTCATAGTCCGTTTGGGATTTGCAGTCATGATTGGTTGAGCACCGATGGATTCATCATTCTCTCCCCCTTTCGGTGAATCCTGGGAGCATCTTTTCCTTTTATTTTTAGTAGCCACATGTTTAAGGCAAAGTGGGGAGCCAGCCCACAGAGCCCTTGGTTCTGGTCTTTCCCAGTGTCCTCCGGTCTTTCCCGGACGTCCTCCGGCCTATTCCCGGAAGTCAATGGTTTACCCATGCATCAGTAGAAAGAAACTCGTGGAGAGCGTGGCAGCAGAGAGTCCTCAGAAGAGAAGCCCCCTTCAAGCAAGTGTTTCGGCCCTTATCTCCTGACACTCTAGGGGGTTGGGCCACACCCGGTTCATGACTCCGGATGTCCCTCTGCTGCCCCTTTTTTTCCCATCTTGGGACGAGCCATGGCTGGGATTCGAACCCATGACCCTCTGGACATGCTCATTTTCCACTTAATGACTCGCGCTTTAACCACTGAGCCACAGGGACACCTGATATTTGTAGGGAAATTAAGCCTTATGAAGTTCACTTTTGTTCCTCCTTGACCAGATCCAGCTTGAACACCTCTCTGCCGCTTCTGCCATTGCTTTCAGGGCTCTGGTTTTTTCCTTCCCTGCAACTGAGAGCTGTTTCATGAGGCTGTATGCAGACGTTCCTACAAACCCCCTAGCTCCAATTTCTGCAGTGAGGACTTTGACCTGATAGCCTTCTCTCCTCAGGCTGTTTGCCAGATCAGCATACTTTTCAGTCTTGTAGATTTGAGCTGCCTCCATTCTGTTCTCATATGGCACCGTGAGCTCGATCATGATCAGCTGCTTGGTTGACTTAGAGTGGACTACTATGTCTGGTCTCATGCCACTCTTGCTGATGATCTCTGGGTGACTCTTCCATTCTGGGAGGTCTGCAGTGCACTCCCAGTCATCTGCCCCGTCCAGCAGACTCTGCCTGCATGTTTCGAGTGGCACTGTTGTTCTTGGCCATGATTTGCTGCCTCCTGCCGTGAAGAATGTTGCGGGTGCTTTTGGAGTCCTGATTTTCCCTTTTGTGGCGTTGGTACTAGCCCAGACTACTTGTACAATTTCTTTGAGCACTTGGTTGTGCCTCCATGTGTACCTTCCTTGAGCCAGGGCTACTTTACATGAGCTTAGGACATGCTCCACTGTTTGTTTTTCATGGCAGAGGGGGCATGCAGGATCGTCTGTTTTCCCCCACTTCACCAGGTTTGCATTTGAGGGCAGAACGTCATATGCAGATCTGAGAATGAAGCTGATCCTGAGAGGGGCCATGTGCCAAATGTCATTCCAAGTGAGACTTCTTTGGAGTGCATTCTCCCACGTTGTCCATGGCCCTTGCTGGCTCTGCTGGACTGCTTTTTGGAGTCTTTTTTGGTCTTCTTCTTTTCTCATCTCCTGAATCATCATGTCTCTTTTGGCTTTTCCTTTGGCCTTTGACCACCATTCAGTTTTGGTCACCCCCAGTCCCTGTCTGTTGGTCTGTGTGTGTCCTGTTATTTCTCTGATCTTGAGACTTTCTTTTGCAGAATCCATCGCCTCTTGAACTTTCCATTTTCTGCCTGTCTTCAGCTGGGGCTTAATTGCTTCTACCACCTTGTCTCCTGAGTCCTCCAGCATGCTTTGAAGTCTGATCTTCCCTGCTTTGTATTCCTCCAGGATGGATTTCAGGGGTAGTTTCAGCTTTGCTTGGCGACAGTACAGCGCTATGTCAGTCAGACAGGGTGGGACACCAAGCCATTTCCTTGTGAACTTGTTGATTTTGGCTTCCATTGCCTCCACTATGCTGGTGCAGATGTCGTATATCATCAGAGGCCATAGCAGCTTTGGTATCAGCATGAACTGCAGACACCAGACCTTGTATTTGCCAGGGAGCCCACACTGGTCAATGGTCTCCAAGCCTTCCTCCGCCATCTGCTTGGTTTCTTTTGCTCTTTGTGTGTCTTTCAGCGTATTATCATACCATCTTCCAAGGCTCTTGACTGGTTCTTCTGTGACTGTTGGAATGGCCTGGTTGGCAACACTGAAGACCACAGATCCGGCCACTTTTCCTTTCCTCAGTGAGAGACTCCGTGATTTCTTTGGCTTGAACTTCATTCTGGATGAGGCAACTATGTCGTCCAGCCTCTCCAGCACATGACGTGTCTCGTCTTCTCTGGATGAAATCACTGTAGTGTCATCCATGAAGGCCTTGAGAGGAGGCATCTTGTATCCATCGCCAAGGTCTGTTTGTCTCGCGTTGTTTGTTGCTGCTTTCAAGATGAGTTCCATTGCCAGCACGAACAGTATTGGGGAAATTGCACAGCCCATTGCAATACCCACTTCCAAGTTGATCCAGTCTGTTGTGTACTCCTTGGTAGAGAACCGCATTGAGAAGCCATTGAAGTACTTCTTGAGCATGTCGCGGATGTTCTTTGGCACATGGTACATCTCAAGAGCCAACTGTATCATCTCATGGGGCACAGATCCATATGCGTTTGCCAGATCAAGCCACACTACGTCCAGGTCTCTCTTTTCTGTTTTTGCTTTTTGGATTGCGTCCCAGATCATTGTGGCGTGTTCTACACAGCCCGCCACGCCTGGGATGCCACCTTTCTGGACTGACACATCCAAGTACTTGTTTTCCATCAGGTACTTGGTCAGCCTTGCTGCCATGACAGAGAAGAAGATTTTCCCTTCGACGTTCAGTAGTGATATTGGCCTGAACTGGCTAATGTCACTTGAGTTTTGCTCTTTGGGGATGTACACACCATCTGCCGTCATCCACTGGCCGCTGATCTTCTGGTTTCTCCAAGCCGATCGCAGCAGCCTGTGGAGCCACTCCAGCACCTTGGGACATTTCTTGTAAAGCTGGTAAGGTATTCCGTTTGGCCCTGGTGATGATTTGGCTCTGGCTTTGTCGACCACCTTCTTGATTTCCGCCAACGTTGGAGGCTTGCCATTGAACTGTTCCTCAGGGTTGGTTGGCCACACCAGACCTTGAATGTCGAGTGGTGCTTTGCTCTGTGGGTCAGAGTATGTTTTCCTCAGATGCTGCTCAAGAACTCCTTTGTCCACACTTAGGGTCCCAGATTTTGGCTGCTCAAACAGTGTTCTGGCAAACTGGAAGGGGTCTCTGAAGAAGCGCTCTTGTGTCTTCTTCTTTTTGCTCTTCCTCTTCCTCGCAGATTCCGCTTTGCTGAGGGCACTGTGTTTTTCTTTCAGGTCTTTCCACAGTTTTTCCAAGCCTTGTTTTTCAGCTGGCAGTGCGGTCTTCATCTGCATCTTGAGGTTTTTCTTTTGGACCCTGATCTTGTCCATCTTTTCTTGGCGTCTGGATTTCTTTGGAGGTGTTTTCTCTTTGGGTAGTTTTGCTCCATAGGCGTCTCTACATGTGGCATACACAATGTCCCCATATGTGGCTAGTTTGTGTTCCAGGGTGCTTTTCCCTATCAGTGCATCGAGTCTTTGGACGATTTTTGCATCCAGTTTCTCCCAATCTTCAGTTTCGTTTGCTCGTGGCAAGTTGAGTTTCAGGCGCCTGGCATCGAGGGCCTGTGCAAATTCCTCATCCGAACCAACAGCGTGGATGTCCTTGGCACTGTGGTTTAAATCCTGGCCTTGGTCTTCCGACGTCTTATCTGCTGATGCAGTGCGCTGCTGCTCATTCAGATGAGTCTTCACACATCCCATCTTTGTTCTGTGGATCTTCATGCCACGGGTGGTAGCGAAACGCTTTCCACAGACACATGGATATTCCATTTGGTCCATGTTCATAGTCCGTTTGGGATTTGCAGTCATGATTGGTTGAGCACCGATGGATTCATCATTCTCTCCCCCTTTCGGTGAATCCTGGGAGCATCTTTTCCTTTTATTTTTAGTAGCCACATGTTTAAGGCAAAGTGGGGAGCCAGCCCACAGAGCCCTTGGTTCTGGTCTTTCCCAGTGTCCTCCGGTCTTTCCCGGACATCCTCCGGCCTATTCCCGGAAGTCAATGGTTTACCCATGCATCAGTAGAAAGAAACTCGTGGAGAGCGTGGCAGCAGAGAGTCCTCAGAAGAGAAGCCCCCTTCAAGCAAGTGTTTCGGCCCTTATCTCCTGACACTCTAGGGGGGTTGGGCCACACCCGGTTCATGACTCTGGATGTCCCTCTGCTGCCCCTTTTTTTTCCCATCTTGGGACGAGCCATGGCTGGGATTCGAACCCATGACCCTCTGGACATGCTCATTTTCCACTTAATGACTCGCGCTTTAACCACTGAGCCACAGGGACACCTGATATTTGTAGGGAAATTAAGCCTTATGAAGTTCACTTTTGTTCCTCCTTGACCAGATCCAGCTTGAACACCTCTCTGCCGCTTCTGCCATTGCTTTCAGGGCTCTGGTTTTTTCCTTCCCTGCAACTGAGAGCTGTTTCATGAGGCTGTATGCAGACGTTCCTACAAACCCCCTAGCTCCAATTTCTGCAGTGAGGACTTTGACCTGATAGCCTTCTCTCCTCAGGCTGTTTGCCAGATCAGCATACTTTTCAGTCTTGTAGATTTGAGCTGCCTCCATTCTGTTCTCATATGGCACCGTGAGCTCGATCATGATCAGCTGCTTGGTTGACTTAGAGTGGACTACTATGTCTGGTCTCATGCCACTCTTGCTGATGATCTCTGGGTGACTCTTCCATTCTGGGAGGTCTGCAGTGCACTCCCAGTCATCTGCCCCGTCCAGCAGACTCTGCCTGCATGTTTCGAGTGGCACTGTTGTTCTTGGCCATGATTTGCTGCCTCCTGCCGTGAAGAATGTTGCGGGTGCTTTTGGAGTCCTGATTTTCCCTTTTGTGGCGTTGGTACTAGCCCAGACTACTTGTACAATTTCTTTGAGCACTTGGTTGTGCCTCCATGTGTACCTTCCTTGAGCCAGGGCTACTTTACATGAGCTTAGGACATGCTCCACTGTTTGTTTTTCATGGCAGAGGGGGCATGCAGGATCGTCTGTTTTCCCCCACTTCACCAGGTTTGCATTTGAGGGCAGAACGTCATATGCAGATCTGAGAATGAAGCTGATCCTGAGAGGGGCCATGTGCCAAATGTCATTCCAAGTGAGACTTCTTTGGAGTGCATTCTCCCACGTTGTCCATGGCCCTTGCTGGCTCTGCTGGACTGCTTTTTGGAGTCTTTTCTTAACCTATCAACTCCCTTAGAAAAGTGAAACAGCCAAAGTTTACAGTGTCTTTATGTGTGCGTGGGCATGTTTGTGAGACTCAGACTTTAATCATTGTCATGATAAAAATGAAAGGTCTGTAAAGACAACATGGTGACGTCATAACTTAAGACACGTGTTTCATACTTGAACTATCGTTTCTATGTACCACAAGCGTAATGTGATGTGTGCGTGCGTGTGTGTATGTGTTTCCAGTTCGTATCATCGGCCGTATGATAATCGCATGTATGAGAATCTGGCAACCTGGTCAAGTGGTAGTGTGGCTTACTATTTGGATTTGCGACACTTTCGTCGCGCTCATCGAGCCGGTGGCATGCTAACAATCCGTAAATGCCCTAGACCAGAACGACTGTTCTATGACTACCTGTTGACCCTCGGAAGGCATTTCCATTTGAAACCAGGCGTTGTGTGTGAAATTCCTTCTCTGTCAGACAGTCACAATATCAAAAAGTATCTGCCTATGCCTGGAAATTCCACACTGTGGCCTGTTCCTCTCATTACGTGTCCCATGGAGCATTTAACGCACGTGATTTTGGCTTGTGATCCTTCAAGCCTCTGTCGGAGTTTACACTATGACCTGGAGTGGTACAACAATCAATGTGATATATCTGTGGGACGTCCACTACAATACTTTTTCTGTGGTGTTTCAGGGGAATTTATATCGTACAGTTCAGTGTGTGATGTTTGTAAAGACTGTGCAGGGGGCACTGATGAAGACTTCTGTTTGTATTTACATCGCAAGGACGATTCATATGTACGGGTTGGTATCCATTTTATCTATATCTTGTGCAGTATGTCTTCAAGGTGACAGTTGAGCAATAGCAGTACTGGTGTTGTTCAAAACTATCTTTGGGACCGGCCAAATAAAGACAAAGATCATGCCACCAATTCATATTGCACATCGGTCTCCCATCTGTGTGTGTGTGTGTGTGTGTGTGTGTGTGTGTGTGTGTGTGTGTGTGTGTGTGTGTGTGTGTGTGCATCTGACTGTCTCACACACACAAACAAACACAAAACACACACACACACACACACACACACACACACACATACATACACACACGCGCACGCGCGCGCGTGCGCACGCACGCACGCACGCACGTGCGCGCGCGCACACACACACACACACACACACACACACACACACACACACACAGGCTTTGTATTTTCTACTTGACTTTTCAAATCCAATATTCCAAGTCCTCTTTTGTGTCGATTCAAAATCGGTTTTATTCGCCCTAAGTAAAACAAACCCTGTAGTAAGACAAGATCTGATTACAGATATTCATCACCTAATACATTTCTTGCTATTTTAGGGGTACAAGAATTAGTTTCTGTTGGGTTCCTTCTCATTGTGGGATTCACTTTAATGAGAGAGTAGACAGAGCAGCAAAACGGGGAGCGAAAAATACTAGCGGGTCGGAGGTTATCAGTATCCCATTGTCTATCCATGATGGATACAGTCTTCTAGAAAATACATGCTGGAAACATTTTAGGAAAAAACAACAAAATTCGGGATGTTCTCTTGATACACGCATAAACCAGCTATTAAACTTTGACACACTTCATTCTTGTTATCAATGTAGTTTGCCGTTTTCTCGGATCATAATTTCGCTAATATATAAGATCAAACTAAACGCTTTTACGACAAAGTTTTGCAAAAAATATAACATGCCTTTGTGGTGAAATGATAACAAATTCCCACATACTTTTCCACTGCAAGCAATTAGAACCTCATCTACCACCTCTACATAATTGTTCTCTGGATACAGTTGTAACTGATTTATCACTCATGTGTAAAATTGTTGTTTCGTTGCATCAGAGTCCTATTTTTTTGTTTTGTAAAATTGGAACTGGTGTTTTAGTAACGTCCTTGTTATGACCGGTTATTCTTCAATGTTTTATAGTTAGTTGTCCATTTTTGCTGTTGCTGTTAATGTTATTCTTATAGATTAGGTTCGTCTAATATCACAATGTGTATAGACGTTAAATTGAAGACCTAACACACACACACACACACACACACACACACACACACACACACACACAAGAGAAAAGCACAAGAAAAACAAGTTCCCATGGTTTTAGTTAAAAGTCTGGGCTTTATTTGCCTTCTTCGGCAAATGCCATCCTCCCTGAGTGCCAGCAAGTAAGGGAATGAGGGAAGAGACGTAAATATTTCAGTTTCACGCAAAATAAAACAAACTTCGTTCTACGATGATGCATAACTCGACAGACGCGTCACAGGTAGTAATTCGATAAATGTAAGCTCTCTCTCTCTCTCTCTCTCTCTCTTCTCTCTCTCTCTCCTCTCTCTCTCTTGTGTGTGTGTGTGTGTGTGTGTGGCGGTCTGGAAAATTTACTTGGAAGGGAGAATGCGTGTTCAGTCTGTCTCGGAAAAAAATACAAATTTGGGTACTAAAAAGTGTTGGACTGCAATGAACGTTTGCAAGACGGTGCATGAAGGTGTACGAAAGACGGTGGTACCAATGGTTTAGTTCGATTGACAGTGACATAGACGATACCCCCTCTAATTAATTAATGCACAAGAAGAAGAAAACAGTGATGTGACAGGAATTCAGGACTGGATGATTTTCAGTCGAGGCAGCCACGCACAACATGCGCTTTGCACGTGCGCGTTTTTTTTCACCTCAGTGGACAGGTAAGGTTACAGGCACAGGGAATCAAACTCCCCTGGCATTCGACTCTGCCTGTGACAATACTGTTGTGTTCACTGTTGACTGTAGTTTGTTTGTCTGGAGAGAACTGGAGCACAGGCGCCTGCAATGACTTTTCTTTTTTTTCTTTTTCAACACACACAGCAAGGAAAAAAACTGCTTTTCTTGGCTGAAACATTGTTTTGGCATGTGGGCTTTTGCCTACAGGTTTCATCAGATCACGTTCCAAAGACCTGGTGCTCTGAGGCTCCGGGCAGTGTGCTGTGTGCGAGTGAGGTGCAGCATCGAATCAACCATCATCAAGGACATGTCTGTTTTGATATTTTTCCTGTCATGGCTGCTGCTTGTTTCCGGAGACATAGACAGTAACCCTGGTCCAACAGATGTGTACAATCGTCAGTATAGACGAGACCACACCAAGAATTTCTGTGACTACTCAAACTACAACCAGGCTTTTGACCCAGTCCAGCAACACAGTTCAAACAACTCACAAGGTTCTGACATCTGCCCTGATTTCTCTGTAACACAGGTCCAGAAAAGAATGCTGCACCTTGCAGGTTACCCATGGACTCACCAGGAGGCCAGCTATCATCCGGGTACTTACCCATCCGAAGATGGGCTTGCTAGTTCAGTGGACCAACTGCATGAATGGTGTTGCTCCCTTCAAGAGCAGCATGAGAAACTAAAACAGCAAACAGAGCTTATTCTGAGGAGATGCAGATTTCTTGAAGAACAGTGTGATAGCTTGCAGCAATGGAACGATTACCACTGTGATGCTAGCAGGAAAGCTGAAGAGGAGATTGACCACCTGGTATCATTCTCGAGGTGAAACAACTTAAGATTTTCACACGTATATGAAGGCCCAAATGAGAGCCCCCAACAGTGCACCCACAAAGTTGCTCAGTTTCTGAACAGATTTTTCCCTGACAAGAAAGAATGGACAGTCGATGACATAGAACGTGCCCATCGCACTGGTAATAAGACAGAGGACTGGAACAACCCCAGATGGGAGGCAGAGGGGGAAGGCAAGTGGAGAGAGTGGATGGAGAGATGGGAGGCAGACAGACAGAAGGTATCATGGAGGAGACAAATGATGGTGGGGGAAGGGAAACTGGCGGGGGTGGAAGAGGGGGAGATGGAAACACTAAATGACGGGGAGGCCAAAGTCATAACTATATCAATATATGTACGTGGAATTGCGAAGGTTTGATGCAAAAACTGGATATATCGGACGTTGTGTCAACTCTTTTGTCATTTGATATCTTTTCATTGAATGAAACATTCATATACGTGGATACGATTTCATTTTTGCCTTTTATTGATTGTAATGTATTTGCGTCAAAAGCTGTTAAATTGTCAAATCAAGGGCTTAGTTCAGATGGAGTGTGTATGGTTGTGCATAAGTGGTTGTCACAATTTGTTAAGAGCATTGATACACATTTGGCCCAAGTTATTATTCTGCAACTTGATCGAACGTTATTAGAAACAGATAAGCCATTTTTTTTCTTATTTGTAAATACATTCATCCATATGATAGCAGATACTGGACACAGACAGAGCATGGGTATAGGACTGAAATCATTGAACAATGTTTGATGGACTTGTATGAACGTTACGAGGATTTCTACATTATGATATGTGGTGACCTGAATGCAAGGACAGGGTGTATGAATGCATCATTACAGAATGAACTGTTTACGGACAATGTGTGGAAAACGGATAAAGAAGATACAGATCAGGTGCTTACCCGGCATTCTGAGGATAAAGAAATAACAGGTTTTGGGCGAGATATATTGAATTTATGCACAGCGTTTGAATGTATCATTCTCAATGGCCTAAGTAATTATGATTTTGATGAATCACTCACTTTTGTATCGAGTAATGGAGGGAGCACAAGTAATCACTTTATAACTTCTAGTGGTTTATGTTTACAGAATTATATTAGTTCTTTAAATATTCTGTCCTCTAGTGATTCATCACATTTACCTGTTTGTATCAAACTGTTAACTACCCTGAATTCTCAGGCAAACGTGGACAACCAAGGTAAGAAAGCAAAAAAGTGGATGGAAAAGCAATGTTGGGGTAAGTCATTAGAGCAACAGTTCATTGAAAATGTCAATACAAAGGAAATGCAAGATATGTGCTTACAAGCTCTAGCACATATTGATGATGATGTAAATCAAGCTGTAACCTCGTTTTCTAGAACCTTGGTGCTAAGTAGTAACTGCATCAAATAACGTGTCTGTATTGATAAAGAGATTAAACCTCCACAGTGGTTTGATGCTGGATGTATACAGTTTGAGATAAAAGCAAGGAATTCGTTGATGATACTGAGGAAATCAAACAAAGCAAGGCAAGTGACATATACTGTGTCAAATACACAACAATCAGAGGAAAGGAGGCAATTTGTTCAGGATAGGAAGGAGTACAAAACACTGATAAAAAGAAAAAAGAGCAGCTTTAAACATGAAAAAGCAAGAAAACTTGCAAGTTTTGGCAAAGACAGTAAATCATTTTGGAAAGAAGTTAAATTCATGTCCGGTAAGAAAAGGGCTCGCATTTGTCCTGGAATTTCTGACCAGCAATGGCTTCACCACTTTAAAAGCCTATTCAATGTTTCAGAAATAAAAACGTTTGATTTTAGCTCTGGAAGTTATGAACCAGAATATAGTGATTTAAACTCACCTATTTATGAAAGAGAAGTTTATGAGGCAGTTTATAAACTGAAAAATGGAAAAGCATGCGGTATTGATGGAATTACTCCAGAAATACTGAAACTATGTAGTGAGCAATCAGTCAAATTAATGACAAAATTAATTAATAATCTTTTCGAGAAAGGTCAATATCCTGAGGAATTGACAAAATCCATTATAGTACCAATTTGTAAGAAAGGTGATAAAACAGTAACAGATAAT
>JAMYXO010000786.1:22500-37889 GCA_033310375.1 Conus canariensis
GAGCCTGCTGCCACATTTGGCAAGCCTGTCTGCCTTCTCATTTCCTGCCAGGCCGCAATGGGCAGGGATCCACTGGACAGTCACCTGCGCTCTTTGTGACAGATCTTTGAGCTGTTGCACTGTCTCTCTTTCTAGCTTCTCACTGGGCGACTGTAAATTCTGGATAGCGGATTTTCAGTCTGTCAGGAAAACGATGTGTGAAGGCGGGCGTTCTTTTGCACCAATGAGTCTGGCAGAGTCTCTGAGGGCAGTAAGTTCAACCCTGAAGTTTGTTGATCGTCGTTCAGCAGGCAGAGACCTTGACAGGGTTCATCCATCAGGACAGCAGATGAGAATCCCACTTCCTCCATTTTTTTACAGCTGTATCGGCGGATCCATCGGTGTAGATGTGGGTCCACACAGAGGCGTTGTATTCTGAATGCAGCATTTCCAGTGTCAGAGACCCGAGGATGTAGTCAGGTTGGTCTCCTTTCCTGGTCACTCCTGGGATGTCAGCAACAAGGGTAACACGATCTGTAGTGCTCCACTGTTCTGCATCATGGGGCATCTCTCGTTCTTCAGGAGTGCTTGGTAGGATGTCACTGTGGGTCCTCATCCGTTCCTTTGCCCGATGATTGAAGCTGCTTCTTTTCAATCTGTTTTTTGTGTGCTCCTGCATGAGTTGGTGTGCTGCATGAGAGGGCAGTCTTTGCAGCTTTTCATGCTAGGTGAGGACCCTCTCTTCTCGTCTGATGTCAAGTGAGTGGAGTCCTGTGGTGGATTCAAGGGCGTTGATAGGTGTTGTTTTTAGTCCTCCAGTGATGTCGCAAGCCAGCATTTTGAACTTTGGCCAGTCTGCTGGTGTTGTGCTTTGCAGCTCTGGCCCATGCTGCTGATCCGTACTCCATCACTGGTCGGATGCTGCCTGTGTACACCTGTCTGAGGATGCGGCTGCTGGCTCCCCATTTGGTGCCAGCCAGTTTCCTCATGATGGATAGTCGTCTTGTGGCTCTCTTCTCCATCTCCTTGATGTGGGGATTCCATGTGGGGATTTCATGTGATCCTCTTGTCCAGTTTGATTCCCAGGTAATTGAGAGTGTCATCGTGTGGGATCTGTTGGTTGTTGACGGTCAGACTGAATTTCACTCTGGTGTTGAGAGAGAAAAGCAGGTGGCCATTGTCTTCAGACTGTTGACGGTGACACACCAGTCTTTCGCCCATTTAGAAGTGCTGTTGAGGGCATCTTACATCCTAACTGTTGCAGTTGCGATGGACTCTGAGGCGTTCCACATTGCAAAATCGTCAGCATGCAGGGCTCTGGAGATGTGTCTGGAGAGGCCTTGAGTGATGTCGTTTATCAAAACAACAAAGAGAGTGGGAGAGATGACACCTCCCTGTGGGACCCCCTCTCTGATCTTTACTCTGCTGCTCAGGTTGCCATCGAGCTTTACTCTTGCTGATCTGTGGCACAGGAAGCTCCTGATCGAGCTGAACATGCATACAGCAATTCCTGCCTTCAGTAGTTTCAGGACGCCTTCTTTCCATACCTTGTCAAAAGCTTTTGACAGGTCAAGAAAGGTTGTGATGACCTTCGTTTTCTCCTGAAAGGCATTTTCAATGGACTGTGCCAGGTGGATGAGCTGGTCTTCAGTATTCCTGGGGGGGGTTTCCCTGAAGGCTGTGTGTTGTTGATCAGGTTGTTGGTTTCCAAATGTCACATTAGTCGTTTGTTGACCATGCGTTCGAGAATCTTGCCAAGGCAGCTGAGCAGGCTGATTGGCCTGTAGCTGGTTTTCTTTTGTGGATCTTTTCCTTTCTTGAGGACTGGGATGATGACGGCTTCCTTCCAAGCCGATGGGAAGATGCCTGACTTCCATGACATGCTGAAGAGCTCAAGCAGCTTCTTTTTGGCAGGGAGCCCAAAGTGCTTGATCATTTCGTTGCAGACTACATCTTTGCCTGGGGATTTCCTGTTTCTGAGGTTTCTGATGGCATCATTGAGGTCTGCCATAGTGAAATGTGATGTCAAAGGCACAGTGAAGTTTGATTACTGCCGTGTTTTCTCTTGAAGTTGCTGTTTTACTTCTTTTCTTCTTTGGGTGGGTACTCGTTTTTGCTTTCCTCTTCAAAGACGCTTGCAAGGAGGTTTGCAGCTCTTTTTCCTGCATGGAAGCTATCATCCTCTACCAGTACTGTGGCTCCACGGGTACTTGTGACATCATCGTTCAATGCCTTGGTCAGTTTCCAAAGCTTCCCAGTGCTGTTTTCCAGTCTGAGTACTGAAGTTGTTTCATGCCAGCACTGTTGGATTTCTTTTGTCTTGGTGCTGTTGAATTCCTCTTTCAATTCATTGTGCCTGGCTGTTGTTTGTGCACAAGCGTTTTGCTCCATTGCTTCTCTGGCTTCCGATAGCTGTTGGTGGAGGGAGGCCAGGGTTTGGGGCCAGTGTGGCTTTTACTTCTTTCTGGAGCCACGTGGAATGGACCCTTTGCCGCCTCTAGAATGGCTGCTGTCATCAACTTTACATTTCTGTTTATGTCTCCTGTGAAGGTGATGTTGGAAAGATCTTCTGCAAGGAGCTGGAATGTGTTCTAATCTGCTTTTTTAAGTTCCAGCTTGCCCCTTTCCTGCAGTATTCTGTAGAGGTTGTTGTGTCAGCAACAAGTAGGGTGATGGGCAGATGGTCACTTCCACCTGGTTGGCTGTTGACAACTTTAGTGATCTGCTTCTGAATGTCCTCTATAGCTAGGGCGAGGTCGGGAGTGGATACTGTCCCCCAGGTTCGTGAGTGATATGACGATCGGTCTTCAGGTTTGTTGATCAGCACTAGGTGGTTGTCCATCATCCAGTTCTGGATCTTCTCCCCTCTGGTGTCAGTGGAGTCGTATCCCCACGCATGCGAGTGACCATTGAAGTCACCAACGATGAGATGTTTCTCTCTTGATAGCTGGAGGGCATGGGGGTTCAGCTTGCGTTTGGGAGAGCTGTAGCAGTTTGTGATGAGGAGGGCTTCACCTTGGAGGAAGATCTGGATGGTGATAGATTCAAGATCTTCATCTGTTGACTGGGCCACCAGGGCCGCTGGGATGCCATGCCTGACGAGGGTTAGAATACCTCCTTTGGATCCTACCTGTCTCTGTGGTAAGTCTCATATCCTCTGACGAAGAAACGGTGGTTTTCTGTTAGTTGTGTCTCCTGGATGTGGATTACATCGATTTGGTTGGATCTGAGGAAAGTCTGCAGTTCTGTTTTTTTTTTTTTTTTTTTTTCTGCCGCATGCCTTCAGCGTTCCACTGCACTACCCTTAAAAGGGCTGTTGCAGGGAGAGAGGTGTGACCAGTCGCTCTACTCTGCCTTCCCCTGGGTCCCAAGTCGACAGAGCCACCAGTTGCTGAGGCGGGCTCCTTTGAGGCTGAGGGCCCGGCACCTTCCCCGCCTGGCACTAGTCCACGGGGACGACACCACTTCGTTGCATTATTCTGGGTTAGAGTCATGATAATTTCTGGGTACGTGTATGCCCGTTTACCAGATACTAGTTCCCCACACTGTGCTGCAAGAGCACAGTCGGCATCACTCCGGTTTCGTCGGGTGGCCAGCAGTCGAAATCCACTGGCTATGGTGTGGCTCGCCCCTGGCCATGTCCTGGATTGCCGTCGCATCTATTGCATCCATGCTGACGCCCTGCACTGTCCAGGCAGCTGGTGTGTCTTTGATCCCGGGTTGTGGGCGTATAAGCCCTTTCGTCATCTCTGACATGCAACCCCTTGGGAAGTTTGGATAAGAGCTCCTGGGGGCTATTTGACCCGTAGCTGGGGATGTCATTTATCCTGGACCTTCACCCCCGACCTGCCCACCATGATTGAACCTGCCTGGCATAGCTCCAGGGATCAACAGGCCATACAAGCTGTCATGTGAATGAGGAAAAAGTGATGTGAATGGAAAAGTTTCATATCAATTAAGAGATTTTGTAATTTTTGCAATTGTGGAATGGAACCTACGGGTTTGATGCTTTTTTGTATTCATGGAGTGCAACCGCCAGTGATGCGGAAGAGTAGGACGCTGAGTGGATTGTGAAGTGTGTTCACCCAATGTGAGGAAGGGTGGAAGATTATTGTTACTTCAGAGGAGCTCTGGACACAGACATAGGAGGATGTCTGATTGTAACCCTCTTTGGGTTTAACATAGGACTAGGATTGTCCGATGCAACCCTGGGTTGGGTGTGCTATATTATTGGACTGGTTTGTCTGATGCAACCCTGGTTTGGGTGTGCTTAACCCTTGGTGGGTGTAATATGCCTGGCGTGGCAAGTTCACTCGAGTATAGAGTGTAGATGTAGACTGGAAGTCTACTAGGGTAGGCTTGTCGCTTATTCCCTAGAAGGTGAGTACCAGTTGGGGTTGTAAACTGGTTAAAGCAATTACAGTAAAGGTGTAATTGTAATGATAACAGAAGTTTGATAATTATACAGATTTGATGATATTGCGCTATTTGGGAAAAAGAGAAAGATGAACGTTGAACGCAAAAAGAGAAGAATTGAAAAATAAATAAATAAAATATTGTTGTATAAAGATTTCTCTCTGTACCCCAACTGTAGGTAGGAATAGGTTGGCGGAACAAGACTCATGTGAGTATTCTATATTGATCTTGGAGTGAATGTGAAAGGAGTTAAAAAGGAGCTATGAATAAAAAGAGAAAGAGAAAGAATAAATAAAATTCATTTTAGAGGTTAACCCTGGACCTAGGGTTTCGTTACAGAATCCCTCAGCGTCCAGTGGTGGTCCAGTGGTGGTCCAGTGGTGGTCCAGTGGTGGTCCAGTGGTGGTCCAGGCTTGAGCTGTACGAGCCTAGTGAGAGTCCAGGCTGTGGTGGTCCAGAGGTGGTACAGCCAAGTGAAAGAAAGCTCCTCGACAAGTCAAGATGACTTGTCTTTATTGATACTATTTAATATAAGAACTGATAGTGTAACATGTGTGTGAGTGTGTTGGATTTTTGGTAAAACTTTGAATATTGCATTATTGTTTCTATGTGGGGAATTATCTTGTGAAGAGAAGAAATAATTGTCGGAAAATGCAGTGAAATGCAAAGAATAATTAAAACCCTTTTCTTTGTGAGTAAAGGGAGCATTTTATAGAAAACTCAGTTCAATTGTGGTAGTGCTCCTTTGGGTGAATGGAGTGATTGCGTGTTGTGTACGAAGTAAGCATACTGTGTTTGTGAATGCAAGTGTGTATGTTCACAAACATGGGTGTGTGACAGTGGTGACCCCGTCTTTGAATTTAGGTTAGAGTTTAATAGGATTTAGTTTTTTGAGCGAGTACTGCTGCTAAAATATTGTTTTGAACCCCTTTGTAAAAAAGAAAGAAAAATAGAAGTAAAATTACTCTGCCAAATTACAATTATAAAGATAATATTTTGTTCCCCTCTGCATTGCTGTATAATTGTTATATTTATTCATTTTCATTGGCATTTTCAATTTTGTTTTTCTTATCTATATTTATGGTGTGAGTCAATTGTTTATGTAATGTATACTTGTTCTTAGTATTCCCGTCTCCAGTTCTACGGGTGGTAGTTTCAATTAGTGGGCTACCTAAGGGTTCTTTTGCTCGGCCTTACTTTTCCTACTTTTTTCAAATTTTCGCCTCTCTTGGTTTCTGTCTCTATTCTAATTAAAATTCTCTTGATATTCTTTACAATAAGCCCCTCTCTAGTTTCAAGTTTAGGCGGTTTTTTTTTTCTATTTTAAATAGGGTTTCTGATTAGTGTGTGTAAATGCTCCCTTTATTTTAAATGTTGTAAGGTTTAGTTGAAAATCTTTCTTGTAAAATTGTTTGCGTTTTTCTGGCACATTCTTTTGGATTCCTTTTTGAAAACAGTGCTCTGCTTTAGTTTAAAACAATAATTAAAAAAAAATATTCTTAGCTTTTCTTGGTATTTCGGAAATCTTTCTCACAATTCAGTCTTTCAGAGCCATTTCTAAATTTACTTCTCACATTTTTTGGCCAACTAAATTAACTTAAATAAAACATTTTTTCAGTGAGGGTGCATTTCCATACTCAATCAAATTTTACTGGAAAAAAAATATTCTTTTCTGTCCCGTCATTGTTTTTTTTTGGTTCTTTACAAATTTGAATGTTTTGAGTTCTGTATTCTAGTAATCAGTGCCAAGTAAGTTTAAATTGTTGTTCTATTTTAAATAGTGTTTTATTTCACATCTTAATTTCTCTACCCCATTTGCACGCTGTGGGATTTCTTTAAGCGTGATCTACACTCTCATACAACATGACTGATACAGTAGATGATCAACAAATAGAGGAATTCCAATCCTTATTTGTGAAGGAGGATGAGGAAACGGTTCGTTTCAACCGATTTTTGTCCCAGGGACAGAAATTGCAGTTGTCTGGTGATGCGTTAATGGCTTACATTGATCAGTGTGAAGAGCGTGCGCTCAGAGCGAAAGAAAGAGAGGAGAAGAAAGAGGCAGATGAGAGAGAAAGGCTTAGTAAAGCAGAGACAGAGAAAGAAGATAAGATTAGGCAAGCACAAGTACAGTTAGAGAAAGAAGAGAAGGATAGACAAGTACAGTTAGAGAAAGAAGAGAAGGATAGACAAGTACAGTTAGAGAAAGAAGAGAAGGATAGACAAGCACAGATAGAGAGAGAGGAAAAAATCAGGGCGCATGAACTTGAAATGAAAAGAACAGAAAGTCTTAATTTACTTGAAATGAGAAGATTGGAACTTGAACAAAAACGAGTGGAACTTCAGTTAAAGCAACAGGCTGTTCAACAATCTGCAAATGTAAATGTTTCTCAAACTGATGCTGTTCCTGTTCAGGGTGCAGGTAAGACTTCCTACATTCCCAAATTACCCCCTTTTGATGAGAATCGTGATGACATAGACTCTTTTCTTTTTAGGTTTGAAAACCATGCTTCATCATGTGGTTGGAGCAAGGACAAATGGACATTGTATGCTGCTTCCTTATTCAAGGGCACCGCATTATCTCTGTATCATGGTTTGGCAGTTCGTGATTCTCTCACATGGGAAGAGCTAAAAGCTGAACTTTTGAAGAAGTTTCAATATACAGATGAAGGCTTTAGAGAAAAATTTCGTTCAGTTCGTCCAGAAAAAGGTGAATCATTTGCAGCTTTCCTTATTAGGACAAGTCATTTATTTGATCGTTGGGTTGAATTGTCCCAAACACAGAAAGAATATGCTGATTTGCGTGACTTGTTGTTATGTGAGCAGATTTTACAAAGCGTATCCAAAGACCTAGCTATTTTTCTAAAAGAGAGATCTTGTAAAACTGCAGAGGATATCTGTAAGCTGGCAGATCAGTATCGGACTGCTCATCCGGAAAAGCATTTTTCCAGGAAATCTGACCGTGATGTGTTTGAGGCAAATGTTGCTTCAACAGGCCAGTTTGGTCCGGGTCGTTCTCAACCAAACAGGAGATATGGTCATAGAGGAGGCCAGAGTTTTTCTCAAAGACAGAATACAAACAGGAATAATGTACATTCCTATAATAACTGGCAAGAGAATAATTCTGGACAAACTTTTTCACAGGGTAATCCAAATGCAAGTCATTACCCAAGAGGATATACCAATTCTCGACGGACTGGTCAGTTTAGAGCTATTCGTGGCCGTGGACAATTTTCAAACCGTGGTAGTATTGATCATAGTGCAGTACCAAATACAGTATCTGGTGCGGACAATAGTTGTTGGCACTGTTCCTATATATTTCACAAGAAGAAAGACTGTCCTTTTCTAGCACAGGGTAAATGTGTGCTTAGCAACAGATCCCAAGCAAACTGCTAAAGATACTCAGCATGTTTTAGTGTCTGACACTGATGTTACAGGTCTACACATTGAATCGTGTGCTGTCAATGGGTTTGGTGCTACACTGTTGAGGGATACTGGGTGTACTACTGCTGGTGTACGCAAAGATTTAGTCAGAAAAGAACAATACACCGGGACACATCAGCAATGTCGTACATTTGGTGGCAAAATTGAATCATTTCCTTTGGCATGTGTTTATGTTTGTACTCCCTATTTTACAGGTGAAATAACAGCATGTGTCATTGATGATCCTGTGACAGACCTCATTCTTGGAAATCTCAAGGGTGTTTCCACGTCTTGTGGAGGACAATGTGGTTCTTTTGTGCCTTCTATGGTAAGCACTCGTTCACAAGAGGAAAAAGAAAGGCAAGGTCAAAAACCCCTGGTTGTTCCATATGTCCCAAAATTGGATGTGACTCCTGAACATTTGAGTGATTTACAAAAGACAGATACAACATTGACTCATTTGTTTCAGAAAGTTGTTCCTGAGGTACCTGACAAAGTGACTGATATCATGTACATAAAAAAGAATAATCTTCTATACCGTCTTTTTCCTAAAGATGAACAGGTGGTGGAGCAGATTGTCGTTCCTATGTCTTTACGTGATACTGTTTTGCATACTGCACATGATTCCATGTTTTCGGGTCATTGTGGAGTCAAACGTACTCTTCAACGTGTGTTGTCTTCATTTTTTTGGCCTGGTGTTAGTGTGCAAGTTTCAAAATATTGTCAATCATGTGATGTCTGTCAGAAAACAATTCCCAAAGGTCGTATACCATTTGCACCTTTGCAAAGAATGCCAGTCATTACTGAACCATTCAGTCGTGTTTGTATTGATTTGGTTGGTCCATTTCATGTTTCCAATTCTGGTTTTCGTTATGTGCTCACTGTCATGGATGTTGCTACCAGGTATCCTGAAGCTGTACCTTTGAAAAAGATTGATACCATTTCTGTGGCAGAAGCATTATTTTCTATTTTTTCCAGAATGGGACTTCCTGATGAAATATTATCTGACTTGGGTACTCAGTTTGTGTCAGATCTCATGAAAGAAATATTTCGTTTACTTTCAATTTCTGCATTACTACATCTCCATACCATCCACAGTCGAATGGCCTCGTGGAAAGATTTAATGGTACTTTCAAGATGATGTTGAAGAAAGTTTCTAAGGAAAGACCATCAGACTGGGATCGATACATTCCAGCCATACTTTTTGCTTACAGGGAATTGCCAAATGAGAGCACAGGTTTCTCTCCTTTTGAGTTGCTTTTTGGTCGTTCACCAAAAGGACCTATTAGCATCCTGTCAAAGTCATGGTCTGGGGACAATGTGTCTCAAGAAGAAAAAAATGTTTTTGATTATGTTTTTACTTTACAAAATCGTATAGCAGATGCATGTCGTATTGCCCAAGAAAATGCTTATAACAGTGCGACTACGCATAAAAAGTATGCTGATCGTGGGGCAAAGATGCGTGTGTTTTCTGTGGGTGACAATGTGTTGGTGCTTTTGACAGATGACAAGAGCAAGATGCATGTGATGTGGAAAGGACCATTCGTCGTCATTGAAAAATGTTCTGATGTCAATTACAGAATTGATATGAATGGTGTGAAGAAAATTTTCCATGTTAACATGTTGAAAAAGTACTTTCACAGGTCTGATGTTATGATCAACAAGGTTGCTGTCCCTGATAAGATTTCAGCATTGGCATGTGACATTTCATGTCTGTTACGAATGGATTGTGTGACAGAACATTTGCAACGTCTTGACAAACCTGTGTTTCACAAGGTGCCTGTAATTCATGAAACTGCTGTTGGTGTAGTTCAGGACACTGGTGATGATGTTATTCAACTGCCTACATTATCCTTAAAAGGTGAAACATACGAGGATGTCAAGATCAACGAGGA
Source organism: Conus canariensis (assembly GCA_033310375.1). Taxonomy (NCBI): domain Eukaryota; kingdom Metazoa; phylum Mollusca; class Gastropoda; order Neogastropoda; family Conidae; genus Conus; species Conus canariensis. The sequence continues at coordinate 32,214 of JAMYXO010000786.1, forward strand.
CTTGAAACCATCTCAGGTGGCTCAACTAAAGTGTTTACTACAGGATTATACAGATGTACTTACAGACAAACCAGGATCTGCAGTTGGTGTTGAACCTCATAGAATACGGTTGACAACAGATGTTCCTGTACGAATGAAGTCGTATCCTTTACCTTTTGCAAAAAAGCAAATTATTGAGAGGTACAGGTCATGTTGGATCTTGGGGTCATTGAAAAGTCAAGTTCTCCATATGTGGCTCCTGTGGTGCTGGTTTCAAAACCAGATGGTTCAAGTCAGATTTTGTATTGATTACAGGGCTTTGAATAAATTGACTGTTTTTGATTCTGAACCAATTCCTGATGTGGAGGATTTGTTTTGTCAACTGAGTCAAGCCAAGTATTTTGTGAAAATTGATCTCACGAAAGGTTATTGGCAGATACCGATGTGTGTTGATGATAAAGAAAAAACAGCTTTTCAAACACCATTTGGACTTTTTCATTTTTTGCGAATGCCTTTTGGTTTGCAGAATGCACCGGCAACTTTGCGAGAATGATGAGACAACTCAGGTTACATGAAATGTCTGCTGTAAGTTTTTTTGATGATATTTTGCTGGCTTCACAAACATGGAGTAATCTGCTGAGATGTTTGAAAAGTGTTTTTGAAAGACTCCGTTCTTTTGGTTTGACAGCAAGGCCATCGAAAATCATGGCGGGTTTTCAAAAACTGGAGTTTTTGGGGCATACAATTGCTGTGGGTTCGATGCAGCCAGAAAAGAAGAAAATGGAAAAGATTTTGGCAATCAAAACCCCATGTTCAAAGAAACAGGTTCGTTCACTTCTTGGACTCTTATCTTATTACAGGCGTTATGTCCCTCACTTTGCAACTCTTACAGCTCCATTAACTGAGTTGACAAAGGGTTCCAAGCATTCATCTATTGATTGGACTGTAGATTGTCAGAATGCTTTGGAAGCAGTTCAAAAGGTTTTGAATTCTTCTCCTGTTTTACTTCTGCCCAACTTGGAGAAAGATTTTGTCCTCCGGACTGATGCAAGTTCAACAGGAATGGGTGCTGTTCTTTTGCAAGAACATCAAGATTTATTGCATCCAGTACAGTTTGCAAGTAAGAAGTTCACTGATGCACAGTCGAGGTATTCTACTATTGAACGGGAATGCTTAGCGATTGTGTGGGCACTTGCAAAATTTGAGCGTTTCTTGACAGGCAGGTTTTTTATCCTGCAGACGGATCACAGACCTCTGACGTTTTTGAAGACATCAAGAACAAAGAATAACCGTCTATTACGGTGGTCTTTGACGATCCAGCAATACAGTTTCAGGGTTGATCCAATTTCAGGGTCCAGCAATGTGATTGCTGACATTTTGTCTCGACAGTAATAAGCAGTGTGTGTTTTCAAGTTTCCTGTTGAAAGTTGAATTTATATGTTTGTATTTGAGTAATGGAATGTTGTTGTGTGCAATATTGATTACTTGCGGTAGTGATAGTTGATGCATTGATGTTGGCTTTGGATAATTCTTTTTGGAAACAATGTTTTATAAATATACATTTTTCTGTTCGCATGTACTCATGTCATTTTGGGAAAGTATTTTTTCAGAATACTGTCAATGGTGTATTTTTTTTTGTGAACTCCTATACTCTTCTTTGAAAAAATTTGATGAATCAAATTTTTTTATCGGAGGTTGGGGGGTGTCATGTGAATGAGGAAAAAGTGATGTGAATGGAAAAGTTTCATATCAATTAAGAGATTTTGTAATTTTTGCAATTGTGGAATGGAACCTACGGGTTTGATGCTTTTTTGTATTCATGGAGTGCAACCGCCAGTGATGCGGAAGAGTAGGACGCTGAGTGGATTGTGAAGTGTGTTCACCCAATGTGAGGAAGGGTGGAAGATTATTGTTACTTCAGAGGAGCTCTGGACACAGACATAGGAGGATGTCTGATTGTAACCCTCTTTGGGTTTAACATAGGACTAGGATTGTCCGATGCAACCCTGGGTTGGGTGTGCTATATTATTGGACTGGTTTGTCCGATGCAACCCTGGTTTGGGTGTGCTTAACCCTTGGTGGGTGTAATATGCCTGGCGTGGCAAGTTCACTCGAGTATAGAGTGTAGATGTAGACTGGAAGTCTACTAGGGTAGGCTTGTCGCTTATTCCCTAGAAGGTGAGTACCAGTTAGGGTTGTAAACTGGTTAAAGCAATTACAGTAAAGGTGTAATTGTAATGATAACAGAAGTTTGATAATTATACAGATTTGATGATATTGCGCTATTTGGGAAAAAGAGAAAGATGAACGTTGAACGCGAAAAGAGAAGAATTGAAAAATAAATAAATAAAATATTGTTGTATAAAGATTTCTCTCTGTACCCCAACTGTAGGTAGGAATAGGTTGGCGGAACAAGACTCATGTGAGTATTCTATATTGATCCTGGAGTGAATGTGAAAGGAGTTAAAAAGGAGCTATGAATAAAAAGAGAAAGAGAAAGAATAAATAAAATTCATTTTAGAGGTTAACCCTGGACCTAGGGTTTCGTTACAGAATCCCTCAGCGTCCAGTGGTGGTCCAGTGGTGGTCCAGTGGTGGTCCAGTGGTGGTCCAGTGGTGGTCCAGGCTTGAGCTGTACGAGCCTAGTGAGAGTCCAGGCTGTGGTGGTCCAGAGGTGGTACAGCCAAGTGAAAGAAAGCTCCTCGACAAGTCAAGATGACTTGTCTTTATTGATACTATTTAATATAAGAACTGATAGTGTAACATGTGTGTGAGTGTGTTGGATTTTTGGTAAAACTTTGAATATTGCATTATTGTTTCTATGTGGGGAATTATCTTGTGAAGAGAAGAAATAATTGTTGGAAAATGCAGTGAAATGCAAAGAATAATTAAAACCCTTTTCTTTGTGAGTAAAGGGAGCATTTTATAGAAAACTCAGTTCAATTGTGGTAGTGCTCCTTTGGGTGAATGGAGTGATTGCGTGTTGTGTACGAAGTAAGCATACTGTGTTTGTGAATGCAAGTGTGTATGTTCACAAACATGGGTGTGTGACACAAGCCCAATCCACCACGACAAGGCGACATCTTTGGACGGGCAGGACAGTCATCAACAAGAACTGGTAGGTAAGAGGGCATGAACATAGTCCTCAAGGAGTGGCAGTTCCTTTCTGCCACTAAAGGAGGTTGAGGGACTGCTTTTTTCATCCTCTTGCTGTTGGTGATGAGGCTCTGATGTAGCTCTCGTGTACAGGATCTCAATGGTGGGTTGGCAGGGTTGTGTGTCACGATCAAAGGTGGGCGAGGTTCTGACGCTTGTTTTGATTTATACTGGAGCGCCTCTTGTCGGTGAATCCGTCTGACTTTTTCTGCCGCTGTTTGAACAACGTTCCGCTTGTAGCCACGTGCCTCGAAGCGTTTGAACATTTCCTGGACCCTTTCTTCAAACATAGAATTGTCTGAGCACAGTCTCCGAAGCTCCAGGAACTGGCTGAATGGAATGCTCCTGTGTACATGTGCAGGATGACATGACTGGGGACTCAGATAAGAAAGCGCATCAGTGGGCTTTAGATCTGTTTGAAAGAATCCATCCTTTAAGGAAATGGCTATATCCAGGAACGGGATACTGCATGGCGATGTATTGAAGGTGAACTTGATGGTTTCATGGAACGAGTTAATCTGATCCATAAACTGTTCCAATCCATCTTCTGATTTCACCCACAAGACAAAAATGTCATCTATGAAACGTTTCTATAAATGATCAAGGATAGAAACAGGACTGGAGGCTAGAAAGTTGTTGTTCCAGCCACGCCATGAATAGATTCGCAGCTGCAGAGGCAAGTGCGGTGCCCATCGCTGTGCCAAAGATTTGGTGATATACGTTTACTTCAAAGCGAAATACGTTATTTTTTTTAGCTCTACCTATTTTTTACATTTTATATATATATATATATATATATATATATATATATATATACATATATAAGTTTCTCTTCGAGGGAAACAATCCAGGAAAAACAGCTTGGATAAACATTTGTTGATTAATGGCAGACAGCTGTGTTGCAGAATGAAGTGTAGGTTCTGAGGGAGGAGGTAGTTGAATTGCGTGCTCAAAACAAAGCTGCAAAAAGCGAACTCTGAACTGATGACGGAATTGAGTTACTAGAAAAAGAAGGCAGAAGATCTGGAAGGGCGTTCAAAACGTAACTATGAATTTGTTTATGGACTAAGCAAAAGTATTAATAAGAATAGTGATGACTGTGAGCAAATGCTGAACGATTTGACAGCGAGGAAGTTGGGCGTGAATGGGGTGGAGTTTGATCGAGCGCATCGTTTAAATGCCAAGCGTGATTCACCCACCATTGCCAGGTGCTCCTCATTTAAGGCTAAGACTAACATGAAAGGAACGAACATCTTTGTCGGCGAGGATATCACCAATAGAGTCTGCGATGGAGGCTCACTCTTCATCTGAAAGAAGCGAGAAACAACAGTAAGAAGGCCGCGATGGTGTTTGACCACCTCCTTCTTGATGGAAAGAGGTTCGGGCTCGATGTTTCTAATGAGCTAAAAGAGCTAAAACAGGGTGTTGGCCGGTCCTATTGCAATGTTGTAGACACTAATTCAAATGAGAGAAAAGACTGCTTTATACCAGTGGAAAGAATGGTCGTTCCGGACCCTGCCATGCGTGGCTCTAACCGTTTAGCACGTGCTTTTATTGATAGTGTTGTGGACAGCGTGGGCGTTGGCACTGGCAGTTACATGAACTCATTTCACGGTTTGCAAGATGGGCGTTTGAACACTGATTCTCCTACATATGATCATGCGGATTGCGAAACCAATGTATGTATAGAAAGCAGCGTATTTGATAAGTCATATTGATAACCGATGTTTAAACGTGCCTGTATGTAGGAATAAAGTGTTCAAGCTTCTCTCTTGGAATGCGGATGGTTTACTCTCAAAAGTTACTGACAATGCACTTGTTTCCTATGCCTGTGTTTTGATTTTATTTGTTTTGGAGAAACCTTCCTTGAATCATTTAACAACAGATTACATGAGTGGATTGAATGTAATGACATCACGGGGTGAACATCACGTAGGTTTCAAAAGGGTTACTCTACTGTCATTCATATGCTTACTATTCTTGCGTTTGTTCAAAAACAATTTTCTTTAAATCGTAAGTTTTATGTTGCGTTTCTTGACTTTGAAGAAAGCCTTTGACTCCATCAATGGAAAGCTTTCATGGGCAGTGTTCCTTAAACGGTGTCAAGGGGACACAACTTAGTTGTATTATAGCTGTGTATCAAGTAGTTGATACGAGGGTAAGAAATGGTTCCAGTCTGACAGATTTCATTAACTGTGTTGTGGGGTAAGGCAAGGTGATGTCTGTATCCCTGCATTGTTTCCTATGTTTATTAATGAGCTTGCCATTGAGGTTATTGATAATGGCCTTCATGGTGGACGATCATTTCAGTTCAGTTCAGTGGTTTGTTTAATGTCATTTCATCGCCAGATGATATTCGACACTTGTCAAAAAGAAAAAAAAACCTTCACACTCAACTTATCTAGTACTTTCAAACCCGCATCTAATATATGCATATTTACAAAAGTGAAATACCCTAATGGGTACACACAGTAACACCATGAGAATATTTAGTATTCCAAGTATTCAGCCTTAATTTATGAATTAATCTAACAATGTGCC
>JAMYXO010007883.1:0-11545 GCA_033310375.1 Conus canariensis
AAAAATGGGGGGTTTTTGTCATAAATTTTAAACATCGGCATTGACACCAAAGTCTTTCGTCCAAATGGTTTTATAACAAATTTAATTAATCCAGTTATTGTTTTTTTTAAAATATCCGTCAAAAACTTGTTCAGTAAAATTAAAACCCTTTTATAAGGCCTAAATGTGTAAGATTAACCCAAAATTTTCAGTTCTTTTAAGATTGCTTCTATTTAGACCAATATTGATTTTGTCGCTGGTGTAATATCTTAATATCCTCACCATCGTGACGAACGACGACTGAACTTTAAGTTTGTCAACGTCTAAGTTTTGCAGCTATAAATATTCCTTTCATAAGGATGTCACTGACACCAGAAGCTCCATTCCTCTCCGCATCCTTTAAGACAGAAATTTTAAATATCATTGTGAACGTGTCTCCTAATTTTGTGCGTGGAAAGAAATGTTTACTTTTGTAGTAGTTTCCCTTCAAAACCGATTCTCTTCTGTGGAGGATGTACTGTTGTCCCCAAATGGCTTTTATTTCGATCTCTTTCCGACTGTTGTCCTCTGGCATAAGACTTGCATGTAAGGGCCAGAGTTCAATGCTTTTTTAAAACTTTTTTGACGGTTCAAAAAATGTAAATGGGCTTACAAATTCAAATTTTATGTCCCATTTTTAAATATGGTTCTAAGTGCAATTTGCTGTCAGTTTTTCGAACTATTTTATATTATACTGACCGCATTATTTGCTTCTACATTGCGTAGTTGTTCTAGTTTAGGAAACCTTTTGCTTCGCTAACCTCTTGCGTTTATAATAACCATCTTTTGTGTACTCAAAACCATAAAAAGTGCTTATTTCACCGTTTTGTTAAAATCCTCAACGTCTGCAAGGTCTTTTAATTCTAAAGTTAAAACACCTCTCAGGCGCTAATGTAACTCTGATTCTTTGGCCCACGTGACATTTTTTAAAACAACGTATTATTTATTCCAAAACATGTGCAGGTTATCACATTTCACGACTTTCCCTGTTTTATCTGTGATCTTTATATTAAATGATCTGACCCTCCCACAAGCTAATCTTTTAAACTGTAAATTAGGGAATTGTATAATTTCATAATCGCAATTGCAGCTTTTCCTGATGGAAGAGCTCTTTAAACATGTTGAGGGCCTTCCATCATATAAGTTTTCATCAGTGCTCAGCTCGTCCAAATGAACATAGAGTAATGAATGTAATGCAAGATCGAGCGGATATTTTCCCTCATAAGTAGTTTTGTCTGGTGTAACCATAAAACTATGAATGGCTCGATTGTCAGTTGCAAAGCCTAACATTTTAGCTAGCTCTCCATCAAAAAGGTAACCTACCTTCTTCTCTTCAGTTTGAATGTCAACATTATTTTCAAATTTGCATTGTTAAGTTTGAGAGTAATGTCGAAGTTATCATTTGCTTCTTTAGCGAGCAAAACCCGTAATAACCATCAGGTATGGTTAACTGGCTAACTAGTTTCACTCTATTATAAATTTTTAATCTTATTATTCTCCTTGGATTCAGTTATATTAAACCATACGACTTTGTAGAATATTTCATGGAGTGCAACCCTTCGGGTTCCGCATTCATTATCAATAGCATATTCTAAAAACGAAGGACTGTCTTGAGTTGTTATTGTTACAAACATTTTTTAAAACAAATTTAAAAATGAGTGCATTCAAATATACTAATGCAAAATATTCTGTTGGGCCGCACTACAGTCCTAAAGATATAACAACTGATACCCTCGACATTTTCTGGGGGACTCAGTACTGACGCCTTTCAAGTAAAGGTTAGTACTCCATTGAACAGATTCTTAACCTCCTATTAAAAAACGACTACATCCCGAAAGTGGGTTTAGTCATCCGATGCAGTTTTATCAGAACCAGTTAAACTTTGCTGTGTTTTGTGCATCAACTGGGTGTGGAGTGTTCGTATGCTGATCATTTAAATCATCCTGATTTTGGTGAGGTCAGTGTATAGATTTCATTTTTATTACACCTTCAGACGTATTTTATCTGAACTGCAAGCGCCATTACCAAATGACAAAACGTTTTAATCCATTCAGCAACAGAATAGATTACAAGGCTTTTGAAAGGATCTGTAACGAATTTGATATTGACCCAAAGACAGACTTTAGCACAAAAGTTGGATCTTAATCATGGTTTAGGCACCCTTATTTTTGGGGCGTGCACAGAAAGTATAACTATGATTACAATCCTCCTTACACATCTTTCTCTTCAGACACAACTGTTCACCTCGGGTCCATAGAGCAAGAGCATAAAAAAGCATGGACAACATTTATTTTGGATACCTCTAAGGCCTAACTAGAGCGGGATAGAAAACGAATAAACGACTCCATTCGTACTTATGTTTGGTGTTTGCTAGGTTCGCAAGCACAAACGAGATCAAACATAATTGATCCTTCTACTGCTTTGACGCCCAAAAACAGTATTTAGCAAATTTAGAGGATTCATTAATTCTGCAATTGATTTGCCTTCAAGTATTAAAAGGTACCAAAATGTTTTGCAATACGCAAGATCGAAAGTTAGACTTTGCTGTCGGCACTGGTTTATACATGCTGCCTTCTGACCTCAGACTCCAGATAGGAACAATAATAAACTACAATAATGAAATCCTTGTGGCGGGCAATAGAACAGAAAGTTGGGAAAAAAACAACATAAATTCTGAGCCAAGTAATATTACAAACAATAAACAAACAAGCTGAACCCTGCCCGTGTAGTCAAACCCCCCAGAATAAGGCAACCAGTTCTCAAGGCACCAAAGCCAAGGTTGTTGAAGACTCGTTCACGATGACAAAAAAATATGACCATGAATATGAAAAAGACGGCACTTGTTATTGGATTAAACTGCCCTAGGATTACTTGGTCTTTATCTTACTAAAAATTAACCCAACTATTAAGACAACTAATGCCCATAAGTGCTCAGCCATAAAGCCAACTACTTTACTTGCAGCAGAAAAAGCCAGCTAACGATCCCCCCTAATATACCAGGCAAAGAATCTATTGCCTTACTGGCTAATTTTTTAGTAAGTTTGCAAGGTGATCGAGTTGTTTTTTTACCCATGATTATCTGACGACGGAGTTGGCGGGCCTGGTGGCACTGCCCCCCCACCACCGCCGCCTGTAATAGCCATCACCAGTGTACTTATTGCAAATCCTAAGGCAGTTATAACACTTGCTAATGTGACACCTTGCTCTCTAAACAGTGTTCTTATTCGTTCTGCTAACGTTGTGTCTTCATATAAAATTCTTTGGATAGTTTCTCTTATTTGCTCACTTTGAGTTCGTAATTGTTCTCGGTTAGTAGACAACACTTCTAGTCTTGCTGATCTCTCTTGTTCAAGATCTTTTAGTCTTTGTGTTATTCTTTCTTTAACACCAGGTCTAAGTTGTGGTCATTAGCCTCAACTAGTTTTTCTTTTTCTCTTTTTATATGCTCATCTAGTTCACCCAGTTTTGCTAAATGTTTGTTAATTCGCCTCTGATGCTTCTAAAAAGCATGATCAAGGGCCGTTATTTCTCTCATAGGTAGCGGCGGATCGTGCATAGTTTTAATGCTGTTTCTTCTGAAAAACTGGTTTCTGCTTCTATTGCTTGTATTATTTGTCTGCTGTTGGGTTTAAATCTTTAAGTTCCATGTTTTGCATTTGGTTATCTGTTGGGAGTTCTTGTTGTGTGTTTTGAAGTTAGCAACTACTTCCTATCTAATTTTGGTTTAGTAATGCCAAGGCGTTTTTGTTCGCGCACATTGAGTCTTTGTCTAATTGTACTCTTAGCTAAAAACTTTAATGGGTCTGGTTTAGTTGTAAAGCTGAACAAGTTGCCCTTGGTCGTTTTTAAAAAACAAATGGCCATCTTTTAATTCAAAATCATTAGGGTCTATAGATTCGGGAGGTTCTAGGCCTACACTTTCGTAAAATGCTCCGGCCCTTTCTTCTGTTAATTCACACTGCGATGATTGTAATGAATGTGTTTAAAGGAGTCGTTTAAACTCGTGTTGTCCTCCAGGATTAAAAACATCAAAATCTTCAATGCCTGCCATGTTTTTAAATAATTAACTTTTTATTTTGTTTTATAAAAAAAAAATGTCACAAGCATATGGCTCGATTCTTGACCCGCATAGAAGACTGAAAGAGCCCTTTGGCGTGAAGGGAAATAAACAGAATATTATTGTTCCAAATAATCCATCTACTATTGATTCAGATCAAATTCTTACTGTTAAATTTCCAGACCTAGGAGCAGATGAAGTGATTGTGCCGGGATCTGCCACGGCTGTACTTTCAAAATAGAACTTGATTCAGCAACAGACGCAAACAGGACAGTTGTACAGAATTTGGGACGGGCAATCGTTAAGAAAAATTTCTATAAAACTTGAGGGGCAAGAAATTATTCTTTACACAATGCAGACATATTTCTAATCTATTGTGATCTATGGCTAACCGCGAATGAAAGGGCTGACCTCGCGTTTCAAGGAATCGAAAGTGATGAAGCACTAAAACACAGAATAGGCGCCGAAGATGCTAAAGACAGTAACAAGGCTGAAGCTGTAAGTTATACGTTTGGAAATCGCTTTTCTATACCCTTGGATTTTGAGTTGTTAAAAGCGCATGCGCCATACTTTCAAGGAGCATTAAAAGACAGATTGTCATATGAACTAACTTTTAATGAATACAAACGTGTCATTAAATCTACAGACACTGATTCTAAGTACAGCATTTCTGACATCTCGTTAGAGTTTGACATTGTTAGCAACCCTAACTTAACAAGGCTGATTGAGCAACAATATCAGTCAAAATTAGCAATATATTACGAAAGAGTGATTATCATTCAAAATATCCTAAAAGCAGAGCAGACACTATATGGAACTTTAGTTTTAGTGCCGCAGCAGATCCCTTAAAGGTATTTTATTGCTGTGTGAAGATGAAGAACCATTCAAAAGACAAAGTGAAAAATTTATTAATCCTAAAATAACGAAAGTACAATGTTCAATTGAGGGTAGTCCTAACCAAGTCTACGGTAGCGGGCTTAAACCTTATCAGCATTTTGATGAAATAAGAAAATTGTTTGGAGGCGGGAGGTCTAGAAGCCAACAGTTAGACCTTGTGTCTAAAGATCTACACCTTCACAGTGTTAGACTTGATGATTATTAACAACGAAATACGGTTTATGGATTGACCTAAGATCAACAGAGGATAATCAGTTGCATGGGAGTGGAGAGAACAGTTAAAGACGTAATAAACATTCAAATTGATAAAGAAAAAGAGAGTGATAAACCACTTAATGTACATTTGTTTTTAATATATGATGCGCAGCTGAATATTAAAGGTAACAGATTAAAAGATATCCAATACTAAATTATTTTTATTTTTTTAAAAAGCATGTCTGTTCAGGTTTATCCAAAGTGCCCAAAGAGAGATATAGCAACATGCTCCAGGTCGTCTCTGACCATAAAACTTTCAGATTAACAAACATAACACAAATGCAAACCCAACTAGAGCAGGACCTTTCAAAATACAGTAAAACCAAACGAAGGTATTCTGCTGTCTTTAATGCTGTTACATATGTTAATACTGGAGCATCGATCACTAGTGCTCTATCAAGCAGGAACAAGTGTAGGTCTCTTAGCAACAGGCGTAGGTGCACCGGCAGCTTTACCTCTAGGTGGTTTGTCTTTAACTCTTGGTTATGCTCAATAGCTGTAAGTGCTGTCAGCAAAAAAATAAAAGCTAAACTCCAAAAGCACACAGCTATAGTTCAACTAATAACAGCTAAACTTAGTTCCTTCAAACTGACAATAATAAAGCACTTGCCGACTCGAACATCACGGATGAAGAATTTAGTCGCCTACAGGCTGATTTTGAGGACTACAAAAGACAAAAGTTTGATCTTCAAAGAAAGCAAGGGCAACTTTTTCTCAACACGCAGACACCGACCTATAAAAAGGAATGTTTAAAAAAAGTAAACGAAACATTAAACTCTGTTCTAAACAGCTCACATTAACACCCCAAAGGCGTTTATACTTTTGTTTACGAGTCCAAGCACAAAAAGACCGTTGATATTGATTCTGATTAAGTATTTTTTTTTAATTTAAATAAATATGTTGAGTTAGAAAAGAAACTCAGCATGGATAAATATATGAGACCCGGACGAATTGTTTGAAGCAATGCCGAAAGCGTTTGTCAAAAGTTTTTAAAAGAGAAAGATTTAAAGTTATTAATCCAACAAATGTTTAAACGGTTGTACAGTCTTTTCTCAATTCCAAGTAAAACTAACAAATAAACCCTCCATTTTAAAGAAGGTTAGTTGTTTTAGTTGATTACATAACAATAAGCAAAAAAATCAAAAGTCTGGGTCTCAACTAAACGCAAACTTTTTCTTTTATAATGATTTTAACGCCTGATTGGCAAACAACTTCTTACCATTTAACTGATCTTCAACCAAAAATAGAGGGTTTGGTTGGTCAAGGGAAAAGTATTAAATTAATAAAACAGGGCTAAATAAAACCCCCAAATTATTAGAAAGTCTTTTTTCCCTACCATCAGAATTAGTTTCAAAGAAGGGTTCTAACATAAAAAATTCAATAACAAATTTTTATGTGGTGCTTTTGTATACACTTTGTTAAAAAAAAATGCAAAGTTCTAACTATTTACTGGGCAATATTTAACTTTAAAACCCCCTTTAATTTCCTATGCTGTAGACAAGATTGATCAGTTTGAAAAAAACAAATCCCAATAACTTTAATGTCACACAGGTCTTTAAATCAGGTCTTCCAACAAATTAGATTCAAAAAACAGTCCTAATAAAACCAACAAACAAACCCTTGAGACTTACTCCGATGCAAACCTTAAGGGTTCACTAAAACCTAAACGCACAATGATAAAATTCACTTACTTAAAAAGAGGGCAAACAAAGAATTTTGTTAAAAATTTTTAAAAAAGAATTCCTCCGTTCAGCTGGGGGGGGAAAAATGTAAAACATTTCTCAGTCCAGGGGCTGCAAGAAAACTAATTATGCCAAAAAGCAGTAGTTTTTTTAAAATTAAAAAAAACCCAGAGGTCCCCATTAGGGTTTTCCAGACTTCAGTCCTTATTGTTCCTTAGGAAACCACTCCCCAAAACCCTTACCAAAAACATTATAATAAATAATCAAAAATTTGTTCATTTGCCTTCATTGTTTCATCGATGTAACTTTCAAAGCCAAAATTATACAGGACCAATGCACAAAACTTTCTTAAAACGCATCAAAAATTTTGTAATGTTGTTCTAAATAATCTACCCCGATCTTAAGAGAACCCCTAAATCAAGATCGCTATGATCACCCCCTCACTTTGGATTTTGTTTAGAGCTAACACCAAAATTTTAAACCCAACATTAAAGGTCATGACAATTAGAAATTTAAGACACCATAAACAATTCAACCAACTAAATTTGATCAAGTTTAGATTCCCATTTTTTTTTATAACTTGCGAGGTAGCACCCCTACTTATAAATGCAAAGCATAACCACGACTTCGGTTCATTCCATCTCAAAAATCATTTTTTCCTTTTTAAAAAAAATTTTTTTAACTCAAAAACCATAGGGGGGAATATAGGCCTTAAAACCCCCCAAAAAAAAATATTTTCCCAACTTTTTAAAAATTTACCCCTTTTAATAACATTTGGAAAATTATAACCCCCCTTCCCAAACCTTTTTTTTTTTTCTTTAAGAAAACACAAATTTTTACCCACGTCAAAATCCGGAAATTTGGAAAACATGAAATACAATTTTATTTAATGGGGGGTTTTAAATTTTGAAAATTAAAACCTCTAAAAATTTCTTTATCCTCCATTTATTTCTCCCCTTGTTGGGGGGTTTTAAAATTTAAAAAGATGATTTTTCTACGCCAAAACTCAGGGTTTTAACTTGGTGGGGGTCATACCGCACCATTCTTAAAAAAAACAACAAAATACATAGCCCCAAAAAAAGCTAATATCCATTTTAGTCAAAAAATTTGGACAATCCAATCACTCCTTACCAATTTAAATTTCCAAACAAAAACAAAACTTAAAAAATTTTATTTACCAGACAACAGTGATACTTTTAAAGTTTTTTTAAAAAACCCCAAAATCCTATTACCATAAAACCTTAGAGAAATCTAAAACCAAAAAAAAAACCCCAAAAAATTCCAATTTCGAAAAAAAAAATTTTCCCTTTCATTCCAATTTTTTTAAAAAATTTAATGGCCTGTTCATCAAAATTCTTTTATCAAAATTCAAAACCTACAAAAGAAAACACTGTTTAAAAAAATAAGCTTAAAAAAAATTTTTTAAGTTGAAACCTTTTTGGAAAAACTAAAAATCCCACAATAAAAAGTTAAATTGGGCCCCAAGGAAATTCAATTTGCGGGGGCAAAACCAAAATTTTCAACTTCAAAATTTCATATCACTTTTCAAAGAGAAAAAAAAAATCAAAGGGAACCCGTTTTATTTTTTAAATGTTTTTTGATTTAAATTTTGTGTTAGAATTTCTTTACACTTTTAAACCCTTGTTCCATCCAGTTTTTAAAAATACAACCCTTTGTCGACACCCACTAAAAACAAAAAACAGGAATTAGAAAAAAGGGGCAGGGGGTTACACCTTGATTACCCAAAGTTTCCCCTTTGCATAAAAGTTAAAAAAAGGTTTTATAAGAGAAGATAATTTACGGGATTATCAAGATTTATTGTTTAAGATAAAAAGGTAATTTTTTAAGTAAAAAAAAATTTTTAAAAAAAAAGGAAACTTAGTTTTGCAATCAACAACCCTGACAACTACAAGAACTTTTTCAATAAAAAACTTTCATCAACAACTAAAACTCGACAAATCTACATAATCAACACAACTTTAAAAAGAATCATAATAAAAAAACCCAAAAACTTTTTGTTAATCCAATTTTCTTAAATCCATTAAAACACTAATTAATACCTTCCCTTTTTTTTCCTAAAATTTTCAAAGTCAATCAAAAAATTTCCCAATTCAAAAAATTTTTTCTATTTTTGCTTATTCACAATTTTTTTTTTTTTTTTTCAAGATTTTTTTTTCCCTTATTCTATAATAAAATTTGGGGATCGTAGCTCAACTTCCGTTACCGGGAATCCACTAATTTTTTCCTTTAAATACGAACACTATAAATTATCTTTTTTAAATTTAAAAGCTCTTTTATCATTTTTTTTTATTAAATTTCTTCCTTTGACTTCCATTTTAAACCAATAATTTACTAATTTTAATTAAAACTTTTCCTATTTCATTTTTTTCTTTCACAAAAATTTCGGTCTTTTGTTTTCATTTCTCAAATAAACACGGCATTCATCTTTAAAATTTTTTTATCCATTGGTCAACCCCAAACTGATCTTTTCCCCATCATGCCCCTCCCTTTCTCCCGTAAAAAAAATCCCCTTTTTTTTAAAAACCAAAGGGTAAAATTTGCTATAACTCTCCTTCAAAAACTTTATTTTTTTTTCTGTTTTCTTGTACGGGTTTTAGACCTTTAAATCCTTTCATTCACTAAACTAGGCAGTCTTCAACCCATTCGGGTTTTCAAATTTCAACACTCCTGGATTTTAAGAAATCTTTCAATAACTGTTTGTTAAATTTTCAACCAAAACCCTTATCTTGAACGCCCGGGAAACCTCTTTTTAATTTAAATCAGTTTTAACAAAATTGATTCACTTTACCTTTACTTCTTTTCCTCATCGACTTAAAAAAGGGGGAAAAATTAAGGGGCCTCGTTATATATCATTTTTAACACACAACCAAAAACCTTTTGTGTAATTTCCCACTTTGTATCTTGAACATACAAAGTAATGCGTACTTTAAAACTTTTTTGTCTAAACGTTTATGGGGAAATATAAATCCTTTTTTATGGGTGTCTTGGGTTTATATTCACAAATTGGGGCTCGATTCTTTTGGGGCATAAAAAAATTTCCAAATCGCTTGTTTAATAAACCTTCCTTTCGTTTGTTAAAGACTCCAGCTCTTGGGTTTGCTTTTTTAAATTTCTGTTATTCCCTTCCAAAATTTCCTTTTGTGAAAAATAAATTTTTTCATTTTTTATTTACCAAAAAATGCCAAAAAAAATAACAAAAAGGGCAGCCAAACAATAAAAAATTTTCTTGCATCTTTTTTTTTTTTTTTATTTAAAAAACCTAATTTTTGACAAGTCCATTCTTCCTTTACAAAAATTTTTCTTTTTTTCTTTACAACACTTTAAATGGTAAGTCATTCCCGTTTTTTATTCATCGTTAATAAAATCTAAAATGCTCTTTTTCCCGCTTTTCATACCACTTGTCGCGCTAGTTCTCCAAGCTTGTTATTTTTTTTTCTCTCCCGCATCCCTATTTCTAAAGCTAATTCTTTCCCTAAAACCCCATTAACCCCCCCCAAACTATTACATGAAGCCATTTTTTATAAATTTTTTTTTTTTACATTTTATATTTTCGGGGAATTTTTCCTTTTCTTAAATAAAAAACTTTTTTAAAACAACGTAATACCAATCAACTTTGCGATCTTCAAAATCTAGCTTGCCAAACTCTGGTTTTTTTTTAACAAGCTTTTTCCCTTTTTATCCTAACTTAACCCCCAAAACACAAATTATCAGTTAACATTTTTTTTTTGTCCATTTTTTAAAAATTAAAAAAATATTTTTTTATTAATAAAAAAATAACTCAGATTTCTTTCCAACTTACAAATAAACAATTTTGACCCTATTTCCCAAAAGAAAGGCTTTTTCTTTGGGGGGGTAAAAAACAAAACAGACCTCAATGAATCAGCAAAACAAACAAAAATTCGCCACAAACTTTTAAATATCACAAAATAAACCAACGGGCAAAATTTAAAAGGGGACAAACTTCTTATTTGACACTAAACTCGTTAAATTTGGCCCATTACTAAAAAATTTATTAATTTAACCAACCATTTTTTCAAAAACATTAATCCAGGGGGGGATCTATATTACAATTTTTAACATTTTTCCCCCGTATTTTTGGTTAAACTTTTAAATATAGATTTTTTTTTCTCTTTAAAAAAAACCGACAAATCAAAAACTTGAATCATAAAGGGCCCTAAAAACCTCCCCAAGCAGGGGAAAAAATTAGCAATTAAAAACAAAAAAAAATTTGAGTTTCAACATATAAATCAAATAAAAAACCCAATTACGAGTTTAAGCCTTTTTTTTTAAAAGGGATTTTTTTTTTTCTTTTTTATATTTTTGGGAAAATTTTTTCCCCTTTCTTAACTTGAAAATCTTTTGTAGAAAACCCAAGCCCCGTTTTTGGGCAGCAAAACAACTTTTTCCCGGTTTCAAAATCTAGCTTGCCAAGATCTGCTGGTTTTATTTTTTAACAAGCTTTTACCAAGGGGGTTTTGTATCCTACACTTAGCCCCCAAAACGCAGAAAGGTATACGAGGTTGGCAAAAAGTTTTTTCGGTGTCATTTTTTAAAAATAAAAAAAAATTTATTATTTAAAAAAACATGAAAATGCCCATGATTTACTTCCCGAACT
>JAMYXO010007884.1:0-11545 GCA_033310375.1 Conus canariensis
GGGGGAGTTTGTTTTGTTTTGTTTTAGTGTTTTGGTACAAGCGTCTATGGACTAGTTGCAAAGGGAGGCGACTAAAGGCGGAAATTTAAACAAATTTAAAAAAAAAAAAAAAAAGGTTTAAGAAACATGAAAAAAAAAACGAATCACAAGACAAAACACGACGTGTTTCGACCTACTTCATCAGGCAAAATACACAGCACGCAGGAAGGACAAAGAAAATGAAGAAAGGGAGCAATCACTTACCTGGTTAAGTTCGGCGCAAAATGGGCGTTGAATCATTTTTTTTTTTCTTCTTTAATTTCATTTTAGTGTCTGGGTACAGGCGTCTATGAACTAACTGCAAGGTGAGCGGACTAGACTGCAACACTTTTCCAGAACTGCCGTTAGTGCAGAAGCATTCCAACGATATATATTACTTCACTTTACTTACTTACTTACTTACTCACTTACTTATTTACTTACTTACTTACTTATTTAATTTACTTACTTATTTTATTTTCGTTTGTCCATTGCGTTGTATTATCTTGCCTGAAGAAATATTTACTTACTTACTTACTTTATTTTCGTTGTCCATAGCGTTGTATTATCTTGCCTGAAACAAATACTTACTTACTTACTCATTTTATTTTATTTTCGTTGTCCGTAGCGTTGTTTTATCTTGCCTGAAGGAGACCTAAGAGGTCGAAACGCGTCGTGTTTTGTCTTTGATTCGTTTGTTCATGTTTGGCGGATGTAGTACTTAAACTTTTTTTTTTCAGATTTGTCTATGGACTTATCTGTATACAGCGATCCCATCTGAATGACACTGACACATTGCTGTACCTTTTTCTTTTCTTTTTTTTTTAAATTTTCCTTTCTTTCCTTTTCTTTTCTTTTTCTTTTCTTTTTCTTTCTTTTTAATTTTTCTTCTTTCATTTTGACCTTTTTCTTTTCTATTCTTTCGTTCTTTCTTTTTTTGTTTGTTTTGTTTCTATGTTTCTTTCTCTTCTTCTTTTCTGTTTTCGCTCATCGCAAAACGGGAACGGCGGATACCACGTACCACACGAAAGAATGGAATGGCACCTTTACACACTAACTCCAAGAGGCGTCGCACAGGTAACACTAATAAGCCATCTCTTATAGGAGGAGGCAGCAGACTCAGTGAGGTAGAGGTCGCCATGACGACGGGGGCCGGCTCTCTCTCTCTCTCTCTCTCTCTCTCTCTCTTCTCTCTCTCTCCTCTCTCTCTTCTCTCCTCCTCATACCTGGAGGCTGGTATTGATTTTTCCCCTCCGTCTGGTTGGCTGGGCTGGCTGGCAACCGACCGCCGAGCGACTGACAGGCTGGCGGGTCGATCGCTACAAGAAGGGCACAGGTAATAATAACCCGAGAGACAATTGAGCGACAGCATTGCAGCATTTGCTGCAACGTGGCATGACTCATTCTGTGAGGCCTTGCGGCCATTGTTGAGTGAGCGTACACAGCTAACAGGCTACAAAAACGGCCCTGTGAAAAAAAGAAAAGAAAAAAAGAGTCGCTGATTTGACTCCCTAACATATTATATATATATATATATATATATATATATATATATATATATATATATATAAACCGTACATAAGCATTCCAACTACAATACGAATTTTCACGTGAAAACGCTCATTAAGTATTCCGGGAAGACAAGAGTTATTTCTTTTTTATTTTTTTTTTATAGTTATTGCCCTATTGAAAAGCAGCACATTATCCCGGGGGGAAAAAACACAAAAGTGTTCATCCATCCCTGCAGAGGTCACCCTTCCTTCCCCCCTCCCCCCTCCCTCCCTTCCCCCTCCCCGCTGTCCATGAAAACAATGAATAATTCCGGAGAAACGAAACCTATTATCCTGGGGCACAAAAAATACCACAGGGAAACAAAAGTTATTATTCGGGAAAACACATCAATTTCCACTACCACCAACCACCACCCACTCACCCATCCACCCACCCTAGATAAAGAATATATAATATATATTATATATATATATATAAATGCTGAACAATTAAGTAGTGGGGGAAAAACAAGTGCAGGCTAACAATTCTTCAGTCATTATAGTAATGACTTGGCAAAGATTTGAACTTTTAGAGAGAAAAAAAAATGAAGATGAAGAAAATGGGGGAATATATTATAAACATGAGAAACCCTTCACTAGCTGCCTGAGGGAACCATTCGTAATCCCTCTCGAAGGCAGACCTATTTGTATTGCCTGCTCCTAGGCCTTTCGTCCGCTGGATCGGACTCATCAGGGAGACACGGCTGATTGTGTCTGTGCTCCTGGTGGGAACTTATATATATATAAAGGTATAATTCCCAGGGAAAGTTATTTCCCTGTGAAGACGGCTGATAATCTCAGAAAAAAAATCTAAATTCATTGGTCCGAGAAAAACATTTAACCTCACCCCCACCCCCTTCCTACCCCAGGTGAAAAAGGTAATATCCTGAAAAAACAAAACATCCCTACGAAGCATTTAACCTTCGCCACCTCCCCCCCCCCCCCCCCCCCCCCCCAATTCCTCATCCTCTCCCTCCTCGTTAAGAGATTTACAGATCCCGGAACAACAATGGATGTCACTATTCCTGAAAACAATTATCTCCCCGTGAACACAGCTCACTCTCTCAGGAAAACAGAATTTATCATCCCGCGAAAACGGTGATTTCCAGGAAGACAGGTACTCATACCGGTAAAAAAAAAAAAAAAAAAAATCAATACCACGGGAAAAATAGTTCCTCCACCCCTCAACACCCCGGGGATAGTAGTTCCTCAACAAAACTCTTTTGATCGTGCGCCGAATATGAGAAGATAAGTGGTTTCTCGTTCTTCGTTTTCATTGTCCTAAATGTTATTTTGTTTTTGCCTGAAGAAGACACAAGAGGTCAAAATGCATTGTGTCTTGTCCCGTACTTTGTTTGTCTATGTCTTTGGCGGTAAGTAACCCCTTCTCTTTCTAAATTTCGTTCTTTCAGGTTAAACAGAAGGTACTGCTTCCTAAAAAAAAAAAAAAAAAAAAAGGAACATGCTGACCGGTAAACACCAAGTGCCAACAGACGTTCTCATCGACCATAAGCAAGTGGAAGAAGTAGAGAACTTCACATACCTAGGCAGCTCCATCAACAACGCCAATGACCTCGACCATGAACTGAAGTGTTGTATTGGCTAGGCAACATCAGCATTCATTCAGCTGAACGAAATATGAAACAGCAAGAAATTCTCCCTTGGAATTAAATTGAAATTTTTGTAACTCCAGTGTGATTTCAATGCTGCTATATGGCTGCGAAACCTGTCAACTGAAGACCGCCCAGGAGGAGAAACTCGACGCTTTTGACACCAAGTGGTATCAAATGGTCAGATCTTCTACCAAATGAAGAGGTCAGGGAGAGGTCCAAACAGCTCCCCGTGTCAACCATCATCTGCAGACAGCGCCTCCGCTGGCTAGGTAATGTCTTGAGATTACCCTCATCAAGACCTGCAAACCAGGCCATTAAATGGACCCCAGCAGGCCTGAAGAAAAAGAAAAGAACGACCCAGGATGAGCTGGTGACAGACAGTGGAGAGAGACCTCAGACTCGTTGACAGAGGATGGAGTGGCACCAGCAAACTGGCTGAGGACCGTGCACAGTGGAGTGCCTTGACTGCCTCATGCGTCGCAAGACGCGGGAGCATCTAAGCTAAGCTAAGCTAAGCTAAGCTACTTGCTTCCTCAGGAAAGCAAACAGTTTCACCATGAAATCAGCTAATTACTCCCCCTTGAAAACAGAAAGCAGAAAGCACTTTCCCCGGAAAGAGCTGCCCGTTATCCTGGGGAAACAACAGGAACCCCGGAATGCCCTCCCATGACTCAGGGAAGACAGGGGTATTATCCCACTTGTTTTTCCATGAAAATGGCTGATCATCGTATAAACACATTGCTCATTATCCAAGGGAAAAAAGAAGGTACTGCTTTCACTGGAAAACAGTTATTACCACCTACATACCCCAGCAAATTAGCTGGGGAAAAGAGGAATGAATACATAAATAAATGATATATAAATAAATACATAATGAATGAATGAATGAATGAATAAACAAATAATTAAATGAATGAATAAATAAGTAGATAGATAGATAAATGAATGAATAAACTAGTAAATATCTCAACCATTTCACACTCAAGTGGAGATTTGGGGCCAGAATGTTTTTAGACACACGTAGGGTGATTCTACAGATTTGGTCAGGCGCTTTTTGCATGGGTTGGGGTTACTCCCGGCAGCTGTCAATCCAAGATCAAACTAGCCCGCCTGACGAATCCTCTCAGGGACGAAACGGCCACCGCTAGCTTGGACTGAAATCACCACACTGTACCTCATTTGTGTGTGTGTGTGTGTGTGTGTGTGTGTGTGTGTGTGTGCGGCGGGTAGCGGTGGGGGGGGGGGGGGGTCGGGGAGGGGGGTAGAGGGAGGCCTAACATGAAGTACAGCGAGTTATACAGAGTTGTTTGTATTTACTTTATTCTAGCTGGTGACCTGGTTAAAGTTTGTGACACTGTACAAAAAAGGGAGGGAGGAGGGCGTGGGATGGGGTTAGGGGTGGGGGGTTGGGGGGGGGGGGGGTCAGAACCTTGTGAACTTCGAACCATGGATCCTCAGCCAATCATTTGCGCATTCTTACCAGTCGACTACAACCTGTTCTGGCTAGTTTTAGAAACACTCTTCTTCTTCCTCTTCTTCTTCTTCTTCTTCTTCTTGTGACATTACATCGCTTCAATCATGGCAGGTGCCAACTGCGGTATAGATTGTGTTATTTGGTTTTGAAAAAAATGAGACAAAGACAGAGGTATGACAACGAAACGAAACGTGCACGAGGAATCAGTATGAAGTTGTAATTCATCAGTTTAATTTAACTTATGTGACACTCTGATTAGTGCAGCGAAACAAAAAAATTTAAAAAAAATAAACGAACGGTCAACACTGTAATCTTGATATCAGGATTATCATTTTGATGTCAAAATGTCGTTTAACTGTACAAAACAAAACAAAAAAACGGGATCGTTCATAGTAGATGAACATCAGTTTCAAAGAGGAGTAGTTCCCCTTTTTTTTCAAGTTAAAAACGCCCTGTTAAGGGAGGCTATAACGACAGAGGTCTACCTTTTGAAGCAGGTGATGAGCCATACAGTGCCCTCTAGCAGGTGATGAGCCATACAGTGCCCTCTAGCAGGTGATGAGCCATACAGAGCCCTCTCGCAGGTGATGAGCCATACAGTGCCCTCTAGCAGGTTGTCCCAGGACGGGGGAAATCGTGATGGTATTGCTTAAGTGCACTAAGTTGATGTATTATTGGTCAGGCTTAACACACCAAGGTTACCTTTGCATTCATACACGCATATGCACACTCATGCGCCCACCAAACATTCACCTCTCTCTGGGAATGGGATGTCACGCATTCGTTTCTCTCCTAACACGACTGAGCACAAGAAATCCAATTTCTACGCTTCTTATAATCAAACATGAAAAATCCAAGTACACAAAATGAACAAATCAACACATAAAAGATCAATACATCCTAATCCCGGGTTATAATGAAAATGACTTCTTACCTGGCCAGGTTTTCACACACACAACCACGCTTTCACACCACACCACAGTTCTTGAAAAGTCTCTTCACGTCTTCTTCAGTACTGCTTGATGGTGAGGCCCTTGGTTGACTGGCTCCAGGTTTCAGGACTGGGTCTTCGTGGTCGTCTCTGGGATCTCGACGCAGAACTCTTCTTCTTCGTCTCTTTCACCCACCTCTGGGTTCAATTTCAGTTTGTCTGTCTTCACCCACCTCTGGGCTTCAAACTTAGTTTTCTTCTCTTCCAGCTTGTCTTTAACTCTAAGGCTTTGCTGTCTCTTCTATCTCCCAGACCACGTTTCTCTCGACCCTGTGTCCTGCTCACTCTCCTCTCTTCTCTCTCTTTCGTGGTGTTATTCTCTCTCCCTCTCTCTCTCTCCTGGTGTTCCTCCCTTCTCGTTGTTCTCCCTCACTTTATATAGGGAGGGAAACAAAGGATTCCCCTTTGGGCCATGCCTTTGTCCATGCTGCTTCTCAAACCCCCTGTTCACAAGTATCCTGAATTCTCCGTTCGCTACATTCTTCCACACATCAGCATTTACACACATCCCTACCTAACTGATTAGCAAACAACCACTTGGCACCAGATGGACATCGAAATTTCCCGCCGACTTCGGAGGCCACTTTAACACAGTAATTATCTTAAAGAGGGCTACGATAACAACATCCACATGCGTTCAACCAGCCTGACAATAGAACCAACCCAGTGACCCACGGCAATACCATCCGAACGAGTCCAAGACTCCTGCTCTTCAATGACTGTTTACAAAAGAACCTCAGCTGACTGAGTATTTAGCACTCACTTGGTGCACCGAGGTCCTAGTGGTTACATTCCTCTCCCCTTTCGCTGTCGGGCAGGTCCGAACTCCTTACTACCTTAGGTGCCATCTGTCACCTGACCGCTTCGTCCTCCTTGACACGGTTCGACCGTGTGCGATGGGTAAGGCACACTTGTTAATGGTTCTATTACCTATTTGTATACTACGTACAACGTCCCTTTTGCCTCTAAGCGTTTAATGCCTTTTGTGAGAGGTTTAACGCCCTTGACAAATTCCCCCCACTTCAAGACAATGCCCTGCATTGGCTAAAACACATTCAAGGAGCTGAAACTCTCATAATTTTCCCATTTAAACCGACTCTAATCTAGGCCTCTAATAAGCCTACTTACACCAGAGTATGCATGCAAGATTTATCTTGCAACAAAATTAGAGAAAAATCGATACCATACACACTAATCCAGCAAATATCAACACAATCTGACATCTCCACCGGCTCCAAGTCGTGTGGCCATATCTAGATAAACATTATGTTTCTACGTAAATTCTCTCCCTTTCTCTTCATACACGTGGCCCGCAACCAGCCACATCACGCATACACGACACTGCGAAAGACAAACGCACCCAATACCTGTCTTTTCGCCCGACCATTTTAATTTGGCCTACGGCCCCCTTTTGGTAAGACCCGTCCGCTCTCCCTTTCTGTACACACACCTTTGCGTGCCCCCTGGCATGTGTTGCAATGTGCACAGAAACGCCTTATATCACCTAGGATACCGGGCCAGTAGTACTCTCGCGTCACAATCTTTTGTGTGGCCTTCTTACCCAGATGGCCCGAGGCTGACGTCACGTTTTTGTTCTGACATCACCGCCTTTCTGCGGTTTGTGGGCAGAACGACCTGTCTTTTCATCTTCCCCGAACTTGAATGCGTGAAAGTTCCGTATAATACCCCATCTTCATGCTCAAAACCGATGGTGCCCTCCTTAACACCTTTCTTCTGTCCTGTGTGAGCGAACCTAAACAATTTTCTAAGCGAGTTATCGCTCTTTTGCTCTGCCCGTAAGTGAGTGGGGTTTGTCTCACTGGACACGGTCCAATGCTTCCTGGAGTGTGTGACCGCCTGGGGCCTTTCTCTCCCGTGATTTCTTTTCTCTGACTCAACACAGAAATCAGGGTCTGGGTTTTCGTACCCACGTGCTCCTGAAATGTTTCCGATTACTAGATCATACGGCGGCTTTGGGACGGCCAAAGCCTGTACAGTCCCACTATAAAATGGTGTATCAATAAATACCTGGGCCGTTTTGAATTCTGCTACTGTTCCATCTATCTGTCTACACCTCTGTGTTTTACCTGTGAATTGTCCCTTCTTAACCAGGGATTCTTTCACCATTATACCTGTGCACCCCGAGTCACTAATGACATTAACCACATTGTCCCCCACTCTGCCTTTGTGCACATCCATGTTATTGCCTGAATCTGTGAACACACAGCACAATCCAGACAAAATAACACTGTCATCTTGTTCATCTTTTGCTGCCTGCCTTTTGCTTGGCCTGACCCTCATTGCTGCAGCTTTCTGAGGTCTAAATCGGCAGTCTCTAGCCAAGTGTCCTGTCTTATCGCACAAGAAGCAGGTACGTCTATCTACGGCCTTATCCACGTGGGCCTTCACACTTGTTTGCTCACGTGATGCCGTGGGCCTACAGGCGTGCAATACTGGCCCGTTGCGTGAGATATGTGCTGGCCTGCTATCCTCTGAATATGCTTCCGGGCTTTCCTCTTGTTCAGGCAAATCACGCCTCGCTTCCCGGTAAGTCTCTGCCGTCTGAAGCACCTCAGCTATTGTGGTTGCACCTTTTTCCTTAATGTGGATTGTGAGGCCCGTCCCACAACCATCAAGTATCTGTTCCTTCATCACCAGTGTCTTGAGGCCTTCAAAATCACGGTCCACTCCGCTAAGTTCTACCCACTTGTTGAAATAGTGATCCAGTCTAACTCCGAACTGTGTGTATGTCTCACCCTGTTCGATTCTCGCCTCGCGAAACTTACGTCTAAAACCTTCTTCAGTCAAATCATATGCCTTTAGTACTGCTTGTTTCACCTTGTCAAAATCCCTCTGATCATCTTTGGGTAAGGTGGAAACAGTGTGTAACGCACGACCTGTCAACAAGGCAGACAGGTTTATTGCCCAGTCATCTTCGGGCCAGCCCTCGTGCTCGGCAACCGATTCAAACCGACTGATATAGGCATCGATCGAATCAGTTTCTTCTCTGAACAGTGGGAATTTAAGTCTAGGTGCGCAACTTAGTCTGCGGCCTACTGACTCAGAACTGGTGTCTATTTCACTACGATTTTCAGATTTTATTCTTTCCAACTCAATTTGTTTGGCTAAAATCTCCGATTCCGCTTCTGCTCTAGCCCTCGCTGCACTCTCTGCATCTGCTCTCACTCTGGCAGCTGCACTCTCTGCATCTGCTCTCGCTTTAGCAGCTGCACTCTCTGCATCCGCTCTCGCCTTCGACGCAGCGGTTTCAAGTCTAAGTCTCTCGGCCTCAGCATCTGCTTTAGCCTTCGACGCAGCAGTTTTTGCCTCTAGATTTCTTTTGACAGCTGCTAGCTGTTCCTTTTCAAATTTCCTTCTTTCAGTCCTTTCATCTCTCTGTCTTTTGCTGAGTTTCTACAAACTTACGCAGTTCATCTCCTATATATCCTAGTTTCTCCCCTAAACTCATCAGTTTCTCAATGGGAGTAAAACTTTCTTCAGCCATTTTGTCGCGTTTTAGCACTACTAAAACAGTTACTCTTATAGACCCGGAAAAGTCAGTAAACAGTTTATCGACCAAATGTTACAAGTACACCAACCAGTGGTAGTGTTCCCAACACAAAGGAGCCTTAATCTGAAACCACAGCTTCTGTGAGAGTTAAGACTAGAACCTCGTTCTTCGTTTCTCTGAACGACCTTTGATTAATACAACCACCCTACACACAAGTCAATACTCAACACTCAAAGAACTAA
Organism: Conus canariensis; assembly: GCA_033310375.1. NCBI lineage: Eukaryota > Metazoa > Mollusca > Gastropoda > Neogastropoda > Conidae > Conus > Conus canariensis. Next base: position 9,400 of record JAMYXO010007884.1, read on the forward strand.
AGGAAATAATTAGAAGAGCTAATTATAATTGCCTTTAGTGGACGCTTCACCCCAGTACTACTCTAGTACTCACTTTGTTTCCCTCCTGAGACTAATTTGGGCCATGCAATCCTGGCAGGCTTGCCACTTTGTCCCAGGACGGGGGAAATCGTGATGGTATTGCTTAAGTGCACTAAGTTGATGTATTATTGGTCAGGCTTAACACACCAAGGTTACCTTTGCACTCATACACGCATATGCACACTCATGCGCCCACCAAACATTCACCTCTCTCTGGGAATGGGATGTCACGCATTCATTTCTCTCCTAACATGACTGAGCACAAGAAATCCAATTTCTACGCTTCTTATAATCAAACATGAAAAATCCAAGTACACAAAATGAACAAATCCACACATAAAAGATTAATACATCCTAATCCCGGGTTATAATGAAAATGACTTCTTACCTGGCCAGGTTTTCACATACACAACCACGCTTTCACACCACACCACAGTTCTTGAAAAGTCTCTTCACGTCTTCTTCAGTACTGCTTGATGGTGAGGCCCTTGGTTGACTGGCTCCAGGTTTCAGGACTGGGTCTTCGTGGTCGTCTCAGGGATCTCGACGTAGAACTCTTCTTCTTCGTCTCTTTCACCCACCTCTGGGTTCAATTTCAGTTTGTCTGTCTTCACCCACCTCTGGGCTTCAAACTTAGTTTTCTTCTCTTCCAGCTTGTCTTTAACTCTAAGGCTTTGCTGTCTCTTCTATCTCCCAGACCACGTTTCTCTCGACCCTGTGTCCTGCTCACTCTCCTCTCTTCTCTCTCTTTCGTGGTGTTATTCTCTCTCCCTCTCTCTCTCCTGGTGTTCCTCCCTTCTCGTTGTTCTCCCTCACTTTATATAGGGAGGGAAACAAAGGATTCCCCTTCGGCCATGTCTTTGTCCATGCTGCTTCTCAAACCCCCTGTTCACAAGTACCCTGAATTCTCCGTTCGCTACATTCTTCCACACATCAGCATTTACACACATCCCTACCTAACTGATTAGCAAACAACCACTTGGCACCAGATGGACATCGAAATTTCCCGCCGACTTCGGAGGCCACTTTAACACAGTAATTATCTTAAAGAGGGCTACGATAACAACATCCACATGCGTTCAACCAGCCTGACAATAGAACCAACCCAGTGACCCACGGCAATACCATCCGAACGAGTCCAAGACTCCTGCTCTTCAATGACTGTTTACAAAAGAACCTCAGCTGACTGAGTATTTAGCACTCACTTGGTGCACCGAGGTCCTAGTGGTTACATTCCTCTCCCCTTTCGCTGTCGGGCAGGTCCGAACTCCTTACTACCTTAGGTGCCATCTGTCACCTGACCGCTTCGTCCTCCTTGACACGGTTCGACCGTGTGCGATGGGTAAGGCACACTTGTTAATGGTTCTATTACCTATTTATATACTACGTACAACGTCCCTTTTGCCTCTAAGCGTTTAATGCCTTTTGTGAGAGGTTTAACGCCCTTGACACAGGTGATGAGCCATACAGTGCCCTCTAGCAGGTGATGAGCCATACAGTGCCCTCTAGCAGGTGATGAGCCATACAGTGCCCTCTAGCAGGTTATGAGCCATACAGTGCCCTCTACAGTGACGTGAAATTATTCTGTGTCACGCTTTGGTGTTGTCACAGAACATATCTATTGACTAGATGCCATGTAGCTGATTCATCGGTGTGACGGGTCTCTGACGCTCCCCCTCGTTATTAAAATATGATTTTCATATTCAGGGATGCAGTGGGTTATAGATAGAAGTATTTACGCTTTCACAACCAAAATGCGCTCTCGCATAGGCACACGCACTCTGTCACTCACATCGGGCCCGCACAAAGGTGACGGGAAACCAATAACATTTCATAGAAAATAATCAACTTTTATTTAACTTGACTCCGAGCCCCCACCCGTCACTACACAACACACTTATCTGTACCATACAACAATGTAAACATCATACAGACAATCTCATGAATCGCATCCCTTGTTCTTCAGTTATTCTTACTTAGCCAGGAAAGACAATATTCCACTATCCTGTTTGTACACTTATAAACTTAAGAGCAAATAAAACGTCCATAACTTGCCGCATTCCTTGGACGACCGTCAGTTTCTCTC
>JAMYXO010007885.1:0-11544 GCA_033310375.1 Conus canariensis
AGAAGAAGAAGAAGAAAAAGTTGAGAGAAGAAAAGGGACGAAAGGGGAAAAAGAAGAGGATAAAAAAGAAAGAGAGGGGAAACAAAAGGGAAGAAGAAATAAGGAAAAAAGAAAAGGGGGAAACAGAAGAAAAGGAAAGGAGGAGAGAAAAGAGGGGGGGGGGGATTGAGAAATTATAACAAGATTGAAGATCAAAGAAGGAAAAAAGAAAAAAAAAAATTTTAAAAATTTTTTATAAAAAATTATTTCAAGAAGAAAGGAGAGAAAGGAAAAGGGGGGGGGGGGAAAAAGAGAGAAATTCTTGTCATCATCCCCATCTCATCATCATCTTTCCCATCATCATCATCTCATCATCACACCTTTTCTGTACAATTTTTGGTTATTCTTCCTCCCGTTGTTGTTGTTGTTGTTGTTTTTGGGTTTTTGTTGTGTTTTTGGGGCTGTTGTCGTTGTTCTCGTGGTTGTTGTTTGTGCTGTGCTGCTGTGCTGCTGCTGCTGCTGCTGTGGTTGTGGTCCTACGTCGCTGCGTCGTTTTGAATATGTTCAAACCCCTGCCGTTTACTGTCTGTTTTGGATTTCATCTTCCTTGTTGAGGGGGTTTCGTCACGGAGTCTGTCTGTCTACCTGTGTGTCTGTCTCCTGTAGTCCCTGTCTGTCCCTCTCCATTTTTTTCTTCCCTTGGGTTCGAGGGGTTATTGTTTCTCTCAGGGTTTCCCCTTTCCCCTTCCCCTCTCCTCTCTCTCTTTCTCTCTCTATCTCCCCCCTTTCTCTCTCTCTCTTCTCTCTCTCTATTTTGAAAAATTAAGACGCTAGATAAGGGATCTCTTTTTTTTTTTAAAATTTTTTGATGTCCAAATCAGCCAATGTTACAATTTGCTAAAGCTATGGGTTTAAAGAATCTGCTGCTGTGAAATTTTGAAAAATTCAGGTATGCTTTAAAAAAATTTCTTGGCGTTTCATTGAAAAACACCGAATGATTTGGTATATGGAAGACTAATAGATATCCCGTTTTTTTTTTTCAATGGTTTTAAATGTATTTGTACTGGTTTAAAGGGTAACCAAAAGGGAAAAAACACAGATTGCCTTATAAAGCCTAACTATGTTTGAGGTTGGGTGCCCGAGGTAAAAAAAACTGGATTACAATGTAAGGCTGAAACTGTACGAATACGGCTTTGGTTTGTTGGGAGAATCAGGGGTTTGGGGATACAAATGCTTTATTCGGTTTTTCGGCAAACATGACGATGCAGTTGGCAAAGATGGAACTCACTGTTCAAGATCGAGTTTAAAATTTTATATTTCAGAATGTTCATCCCAGCATTTTGTACCAAAGTATTTTTTTCCCGGATTTGACGACATTTGAAAATATCATGACCTGTTAGATTTGGTATTCGGATGTTATGCACATTCTCACGTTATAGCAATTTAAAAGATTGTGTAAGTTTTGTCCATTTTGAAAGGAACCCACAAAAAAATGAATTCTTTTTTGTCCTTTACCCTGAATTAAGGATCTAAGACAACAGTGTATTTCAGCTAAATACTTCTGACATCCCTTCTTCTTCAAATTGATTTTGTTAATGACGTCGACAAATTAAAAAAACAGTGAAAAGGGGGGAAGAAGTTCTGTAATTCTTAGTTTGTTAACCTTCCCGATTGGTAATTATTGTCAAGGTATTTTTGGGAATGGATTATGCAACTTATTTTTCGTGTTCCCCCTTCTAAAGGAGCCAAGGGCCCTTTTCGAAAAAAACATTTTTTGTCTTGGCTTTTCTTGTTTGCTTTCTACCCCTCTTGTTCCTTTCTTCTCTTCCTCTTTTTCTTCTCTCTCTATCTCTCTCTTTCTCTTTCTCCCTCTCTCTATCTTCTCCTATCTCCCTTTATCTCTCTCTTCTCTCTCTACCTCATCTCTCTCTATCTCTATCTCTTATCTTCTCTGTCTCTTCTGTCTGTCTGTTTTGTTGTCTGTCTGTCTTTTCTTCTTCTTCTTCCTCTCTCTCTCTCATGCCCGTCTGTCTGACTGTCTGCAGGCAAAGGCAGCAGAACACACACACACCACACACACACACACCACACACACACACACACACACACACACACACACACACAGAGAAGACGGGCAGACAGACGACAGACAGACGGCACACAAACAGACAGACAGATAGAAGACAAAAATGGACATCAGCCGACAGAAGAGAGGGGGGAGAGAGAGCGAGAGTGACAGAGTGAGACAAAAGAGAAGGGAAAGGAGAGGGAGGGGGAGAAAGACAGAGGGAGAGAGAGGGGGGGGGAGAGAAAGATGGGGGGAGGGGGGAGAAAGAAGGGAGAGAGAGAGGGGGGGAAGAGAGACACGGGGAGAGAGAAAAAGGGGGGAGAGAGAGAGAGAGAGAGAGAAGAGGAAACAGAACAGGACAGAGAGACAGAGGGACAAAAGAGAAAAGGGGGGCGAAGAGAAAGAAAGGGGGGAAAAGAGAAGAAGAGAGAAGGGGAGAGAGAGGGAGAGAGAGAGAGGGAAGAGAGAGCCTATTCGGACGGACGGACTGCCATGGGCGACGGACAGGGGGGGGGGGTTTGAGAGAGGAGAGAGAGAGAAGGGGAGAAGGGGGGGGGAAAAGAGAGAGAGAAAAAAAGAGAGAGAGGAGAGGGAGAGAGATTCTATGTAACCCCCTACGGGACTTTCCCCACTTATTCTCACAATCCACTTCAAACCCGACTTCTTGCCCTTTGAGAGAGAGTTGGGGAAACAAACCCTAACAGTGATGGGGGTGTTGTGGTCTGGAAACACACACACCACACACACCACACCACACACACACACACACACACACACAACCACAACCCAAAAACCCCAACCCCAAAACGTGTGTGTCTGTGCGTACGTGCTGCGCGCGCGTGAGTATACATGTGTGTGCGCGGGGTGTGAGTGCATACATGCATGCTGCGTGCATGTGTGATGTGGTGTGTGCGCGCGCGCGCGCGCGCGCGGTTTGTTGTGTGTGGTTTTGGTGTGTGTGTTTTTTTTTTTCTTCTTTGTGACGAGAGGCTGACTATTATTTTTAATTTAAAAGAAAGAAATCTTTATGGGACCGGGGGCCGTCTTTCCCCGAACATCGTTTCACCCCTCACGAGGCACCCGACTGCTGTGGGAAAGCTCGATGTTTTTTTTTAAACGCACAAAGCAATACGGCGGAGACAAATGTTGCTAGTGAAAACAAGAGTCACTTTGGTATTGTTTTCCTTCCTTTAACCGGTTTCTGGTTCTCTGTCGTCTGTTCTTGGTCATTCTTTTCTGTTTTTCCCCTAAACTAGTGTAGCGAAAGCCACTCCACTGAACAAGGCCACTGATCAAGTTTTAAAAATAGACATCAGACAGAAAGACTGGAAACAAAGAGAAAAGAAGAAAAGAAGAAGAAGAAAAAGAAGAAGAAGAAGAAAAAGAAAAGAAGAAGAAGAAAAGAAGAAGAAGAAAAAGGAAAAAAACAAAAACAGACAACAGACAGACAGAAACAGAAGACAGAGAAAAAACAAGACAGAAGAACAACCAGGGCAAAAAAAAGAAAGGAGAGAAGAAAAGGGAAGTAGAAAAGAAGGGGGAGACAGGGAAACAAAAAAGAAAGGAGAAGAAGGAGGGAAGAGAAAAGAAGAAGAAGAAGAGGAAAAAAACAGACAAAAAAGAAGACAACAGACGACAGACAAAAGGACAGAAAAAAAGAGACAGACAGGGACACACAGGAAGACAGCAGAAAAGGGGACGGACAGCCAGAGATAGGGATAGAGACAGGATAGACAGACAGAGATTGGGGGCAGACAGACAGACGAAAAAACCCGACAGAGATGAAAGAGGGGGACAACAGGCGAAGGCAGGCAGACAGGCAGGCGAAGACATACAATAGAAGGCGAGAGAGACAACCCCCTGCAGACAGACAGAGAAGACAGAGAGAAAAGAGAAGGAGGGGGGGACACGATGAGACAGAGAGGAGAAGACAGACAGACAGACAGGACAGACAGAAGAAGAAGAAGAAAGAAGAGAGGAGAGAGAGAGGAAATGGCAGGGAAACAGAGAAGAGAGAGAGAGAGAGAGAGAGGGGAAAAATTAGTGACTAACAAAAATGATGGGGGGGGGGGGGGGGGGGGGGGGGGGGGGGGGGGGGATCATATTCTGAGCTTTAAGTAAAGCTGAACACGACACATAAAAAAACGAAGACAAGGGGAGAGACAGACAGACAAAAGAGAGAGAGAGGAGAGAGAGAGGAAAAGAGAGAGAAAGAAAGACAAAGACAAAAAACAGATAGACAAAAAGACGCACATCACACAAAAACACACATATGCACCACACACCCCCAAAAAACCCACACAACACCACACACACACACACAACCCCACAAAACACACACACAACAACCGCCCGCGCGCACCGCCACCACCACACACACACCCCCACACACACACACACAAAACACACAAACACCACAACATATCGCGCGCCCTTTTTCCCGACAGGCAGACGATGGACAGACAGCTAAAAAAGACAGGTAGAAGACACAGAGAGAAGATAGATAGAGGAGAGGGGGGGGGGAGAAAAAACAACACACACACACCAAAAAACCACACACCACCCCAACGCCGCGGGGGGCCGCGCGCAAAAACCCCCCGAGCGGGGGCATATAAAGCATGCACACAACCCCATACAAAAACACAAATCGGGCGCGCCCCACACATTTGCCGCACAAAACACACATACACATAGCATATGCAAAACACGTCTTTACCCCACGCACACGCACGAGCACACAACAAAAAAATTCACACACATTCAAAAACCCGTGCGTGCCCCCCTTCAGACACAAATACAGACAGACCCCAAAAAGGGGACAGATTCGTACACCACGCAAAGACGCTCGCGTGCCTGCGCCCCCATGCACACCACAACACACACACACCCCCGCGCGCCCGGGGCGCGCCGGCCCCCCGCACCCCCACGAGCACGCATGCCGCACACACATGGGTTGATGGGGAAACGAACCCGACCCCCCATGGGAATGCGACGCTGAAACCACTTTTGCCAGGCGGGTACTTGGATCAATGCTTGGTTAAGGGATGCCTTCCTTTTCCTTGAAAACAATTTAAAAACCCTTGCATAATAAGTTTTTGCCTCTAGTGTTTTCTGAAAATGCTGTTTTGTGTGTGTTGTGTGTGGGGGGGGGGGGGGGGGGGTGGGGGGGGGTGGGGGGGTGCATGCTGCTTTGGCGTCTGTTGTGTGTAGTGTGGTGCGTGCGTGCGTACTGGGGGGTGTGTGTGTGGGGGGGGGGGGGGGGGGGGGGGGGGGGTGGGAGTGCGTGATGGTGCTTTTGTGGTGGCTGTTGTGTGCATACGTGTGCGTGGGTTTGGGCTTGGTTTGTGTGTGTGTGTGTGTGTGTGTGGGGTTTGTGTGTGTGTGGGGTTTGTGTGTGTTGTGTGTGTGTGGTTGGGCGGTGTGTGTGTGTGTGTGTGTTGTGGTGTGTGTGGTGTGTTGTGTGGTGTGTGTGTGTGTGTGTGCGTGCGCCCGAGGTGCGCCCCTTTTTTTCCCTCTTCCCAGTGTGCATGCGCATTTTGTGGGGGGTGGGTGGGTACGTGTGTGCGTGGGGTACCGCGCGCGCACGTTTCTTCCTCTCTCTGCACCCCCCCCCCCCCACCACACACCACACCTTAAGGGTTTTTTTTTTCTTTTGGGAAAAGAGGGTGATTTTAAATTTTAAATTTAACCCCAATGAAATCTGACGGCACCGGGCTGCCGACTCTCAGAAAATCGTTTCACGTCAGACAGAAACCCGACAGCCTTGGGAAAGCTTTGCGGGGTTTTTTTTGTTTTTTCTGTTTCTTTTTCTTTTTTTAATCGCAAAAGAAATTTTTTGGCGGAAAACAACTGTTGGAGGTAAAAACTGATTTCTTTTTGGGGCATTGTTTCCCTTTCCCCTTTGACCTTGTTTAAAGGGTTTTTAGCCCCTTTTTCCGAGTCACTGTCCCGGGGGATATTTTAAAACTCGTTTCTGATTTTTTAAAAAATTTTCAACTTCTTTTTCATGCATTTATTTTCATTACAATTTTTGGCCATTGCTTTGGGAAATTTTTTCTATATATTATATGGAAATCTTTTCGAGTCTTCCTGCCCGATTATCTAACCCCCTTTACATTTTTACCCCCCCATCTCGAGCTTTAGGGTTCCTCATGTGACACTCGTATCTACAGTTTCCCCACTGTTGGGCATAAAACCTTGGTCAACGTCCTTTTGCCTAACAAGCTCCAAAACCCGGGAAACAAATTTCCTCGCTCTCTTCAGATACTCACCCCACTGCCCACATTCAAGCGCCTTTTTCAAAATCATCTGTTTCCTAGGTTTAATTTTGTCTTCCCCGTGCCCGACGTTTGCAATGTTTGGGTGCGGTGCTGGTTTTTTTTGCGTTTGTGTCCCGTGTGAGTGTGGTTTGCGTGTATGCAAGCTTTTGAGTTTGGGGTCCTTGCTTTTGGGTTTTTTATGCCTTTTTCCCCTTTTTATGATTTTTTATATATTGTGTGATTTATTTTCTGTTGTGTTTTTTGTAAACCCCCTAGGGGATTCAATTGATTAGGCGTCATAAATTTTATAATAATAATTTTAAAAAAAAATTATTTCCAAACTTTTAAGTAAAAAAATTCTGAGCAGTTTTACCCTTTTGACAATTTTTACGCCCATGAACCTATCACATTTACACCACCCAAAACACACAAAACCAAAAACACACCACACAACACACACACACACACACAAACAATTTCACCCCACAAAACAAAACCCCAACCAAAAGGGACGCCCCGCAACCCCCACGCAAAGCAAAGCAAAAGGGGACGCCCCACAAAACCCCCGCGCGCAAAGCCGAACCACCCCACGAAAACCGCCCCGCACGCACGCGCACAACAAACACACACACCACACCACACACACACACAACCCCAAAAACACGCACCCCCGACTTTGGTGTTTCTTTCCTTTTGTTTTGGCGTTTACACGGGGCATTTTTTTTATTTCCCTTTTTTCCGCTCGAAACCACTTGTAAGCGCGCAGTGGGTCGAAGTTTCCCTGTTCTCTCTCTCTCTCCCTTCTCTCTCATCTCTCTCTCTCTCTCTCTCTCTCCCTCTCCTCCCCTCTCTCTCTCCCCCCCTCACCCACACAAAAGGGGGGGCCCCCGGGGCCCCCAAAACCCTTTCCCCCGGCAAGGCAACCCACAGGCATCAATTGCCAAGGCAAGAGGCACCCACCGGAAGACCTGTTGTGCCATCCTTTCTATCCCCAGGGCCCTTTTTCCCTCCCCCCCCCCCCCCCCCCCCCCCCCCCCCCCCCCCCCCCCCCCCCCCCCCCCCCCCCCCCCCCCCCCCCCCCCCCAAAAAAAAAAAAAAAAAAAAAAAAAAAAAAAAAAAAAAAAAAAACCCCTACTAGGGTCCCCGTTGGGGTTTTTCTTCACATTTTTTGTCCCCCCTTCTTCCTCATCTTTTGGTTCTCTGCCATCTCCCCGTTCTCAGTATTTCTTTCTGTTTCCTGTACAGCTCGTGAGCCAAAACCACTCTGCTAACAAGGCCTTGTCAATTTAAGAATGGGTTGTTAATGAAAAGACAGAGAGAGACAGACAGACAACAGATACAAAAGAGAGACTGCAAAAAAAGGGAGAGAGAGAGAGCGAAAAAAAGAAAAATGAAGGAAAAAAAGGGGAGAGAAGAAAAGAGAAGAGAGTCAAAAAAAGAAAAGAAGAAGAAGAAAAAAAACAGAAACAGACAACAGAGAGAGAAAAGAGAAGAGAGACAGCGGACAGACCGGCAGACAGACGGCATACAACAATCCCTAGACTGACCGGGAGAGAGAGACACCGACAGAGAGACAGAGAGAGTCAAGAGAGAGGGGAAGGGGAGAGGGAGAACAGAGGGGAGAAAAGAAGAGAGAGAGGAGAGAAGAGAGAGAGAACGAGAGAGGGAGAGAGAGGGGGGAGAGATTGATTGATTGATTGTTTATTGATTTATTGATCTTTAAATACGCAAGGATGAAGATTTTAGGCCAAAGCCTAGTCTTGCAATCGTCCCTTGTCAGCATACTTTTTCAAGGGGGGGAGAAAACGAGGAAGGGGAGAGAAAGGGGGGGGAAAAGAAAGGGGAGAGGAGAGAAAAGAGGGAAAGGGGGGGGGGAAGAGAGAAATACTTGGTCCCCGACACACAAGAAACACAGACTAACAAAGACAAAAAAAAAAAAAAAAAAAAAAAAAAACAGAGAGGGCAGACGAAAATCACACACGCACAGCTTGAAGCAGACGCAAACACACACAACCACCCCAAAAACACACACCACACACACACACACACACACACCACCCCCACGCCGCAGCACGCACACCAACACCAACACACACACACACACACACACATCGCTGGCCGTGCCCCAGACAGTGACAACAGACAGATAAACATAGATAGGGGACAGACAGATAGCAATTATAAAGACAGACAGAATAGAAAGAAAGAAGAGAGAACAACCACACACATACAGAATGAGAGACAGCAGACAAAAAAAAGACGAGAAGATAGAGAGAGAGACAAACAAAAGAAAAGAAAGACGACAGAGAGATGAGCGAGACAGACAAAAGAGATGAGAGAACAGACAGACAGAAGCAGAGTGACAAGACAGACAGACAACAGACAGACAGTCGACAGAAATGGACCATCCACATACACACCAACATACATACATACATACATCATATAAAACATTCATACCGGGGTACCCCTACAATAGGGGCTGACCAAGAGAGAAGACACACGAGAGAAGAGAGAGAGAGGGGGAGAGGGAGAGAGAGAGAGAGGGGGAGAGGAGAGAGAAGAGAGAGAGAGAGAGAGAGAGAGATACTATGTACACAAAAAATGACGGAGGAGGGGGGATATTATGTTCAGAGCATCCAAGCTCACTCATGAACACAGACACATACAAACACCACAGACTAGACAGAGAAAGACACATAAAGACAAAAAAACAAACGACAGAGCATATACACATACCACCCACATGTCAGCAGCACGCACGCACACAACACGCACGCACACACAACCCCACACATACACACCGGTACCGCCCATGTGCTCCCAGACAGGCAGGCAAAATAGAAGACAACGATAAGAGTTTGATAGACAGACGAAAAATTTTATATATTATAATATAAAGAGAGAGGGAGAGAGAGAGAACACACACACACCAAAAACACACACACCACACACACCCCACACACACCACCACCCCACACACACCACACAGACAGAGATCAGAGAGACAGGGGAAGGAGAGAGAGAAGAGACAGAAAGGGCAGACACAAAGAGAGGGGGACACAAACAGAGAGACAGACAGAGAAACATGGGATAGAGAGCAGACAGAAAACAGAGATGAGAGACAGACAGACAGAGATGAGAACAAACAGACAGACAGACAGGCAGACAGACTGGGCAGACAAATATACTACAGATAGTGACCCAAAAGAGAGAGAGGAGAGAGAGAGAGAGAAGGAGAGAGAGAGAGAGAGGAGAGGGGACTATTTGACATCAAAAAAGGGCGGGGGGAAGGGGGATATTTGTTCAGAGCATCTCACAAAAGCATAAAACAGACGGGACCAGACACACAAAGACAACAAAAAAAAGGGGCAGACAGATAGACCCCAAAAATACACACGCACAAAAACCCTTTTGCACGCCGCATGCCCACGCACGCACGCACGCAAAAGCAATGCAACACACACACGCGCGCGCTCGTGTTTCCAACAGGCAGACAGATAGACAGTCAAAGATGGGAGTAGAAAACACAAAACAACACACACACACACACACACACACACAACACAAAAAACCACACACAACCCCAAAACACACACACACATGCACTAACAACACATAATACAAACCCAGCAAGGGACACGCGCACAACACACGCACATGCATGCACACACAAACACACACACTAACAAAAAGCGCATGCGTTCATTCACAACACAAAGTACCTTTCAGCAGACGACATTTAGACAGACAAAAGGCTAATCCCAAAAACCCCGCAAAACAGCGCAGCGCGCGCGGCCCCACACATAACAAAACCCACACCCACACACACACACACACACCCCCACCCCCACCACCACCACCCCCCAACACACACACACACACACACACCAAACCCTAAGTAGGAAAGAGTTACGAGCAAAGAGATTGAGTTGGGAGAGAGTAGGAGAGGAGAGAGGGGAGAAAAGAAAGGAGAGAGGAGAGAGAGAGAGGGGTCTCTGTGGTCGGTGACAGACTGAGTGTGTGGTCGGGATCGCGCGTTGCTGTGTGGTTGTGACTGCGGGGGTTTCATGTGTGTGTGTGTGTGTGTTTTTGTGTTGTGTGTGTGTGTGTGTGTGTGGGGTGTGTGTGTGTTTTCCCCCCCTTCGTGCGTACGGCGTGCACGCGGTAAATAACGATTTTTTTAAATCGCAAAGAAATATTGGGGGGAGACAACTTTTGCAAGGAGGTTTCAAAACGGAGTGACTGAGAGCGGAAAATGAAGCAAAATTTAAAAGAGAGGGGGGTAGTTACCTCCAAAAACAAGACGAACAAAGTACAGGACAAGACAAAAATGCTTTGCCTCTGGGGTCTTCTTCAGGCAAAAACAAAAGCCCCAAAGGGTTGAAACGCTTTGTGTCTTGTCCGTATTTGCTCGTTATGTCTTGGCGGTAACAACCCCCAATTTTTTTCTAAATGTTGCAAATGACACTAGAGTCATTTTGGATTGATTCCTCCCCCCTTAACATGTTTAGGGGCATTAGACTTGTTTCAGCGCTTTTCCCTCACTGTCGGCGGGATTTTCAATCGATTTAATTTTTTAAAATTTTCAAATGCATTTTTAGCATTTATCTTCATTCAAAATCTGGCCATTGCATATGGATATTTCCAAATTCAAGCAAACATTTCTGAGATTTTAGGCCCCGGACAATGCGTGCTGCCCATGAACCTATCACATCACAACAACAACACCAACACACACACCCCACACACACACAACCAAAAACACACCACACACCAAAACCACACACCCCACACACAAAGGGGGGAGAGAGGGGAAGAAAGAAAGAGAAAGGGGAAGAAGAAGGGGAGACGAATATGTGTACGTTAATTAATTAATCCGATTGTCATCATTTCAGCAGTTAGTTTGTATCGTCAGTCGTCACACAAAAACACCCAAACACAACAACAACAACACACACACACAAAAACACACACACACCACACACAAAAAACAACACAACAACAACACAGAAGACAGAAGAAAGAGAGAGAGGAAGAGAGAGAGAGAGAGAGAGAAGAGAAACAACGAACGAAAAAGTTTTATTGAAAATCGGCCCGGGCCACCATTCAAGTGAAAAAGGGGGGGACTGAGGGGAAGGGGGGGGGAGGGGGGGGGGAGGGGGGGAGGGGGGGGTGAAAGGGGCAAAGGGGTGAGGAAAAAGGGGTCGGGACAGAGCCCCGCACATTACAAATTCG
>JAMYXO010007886.1:0-11544 GCA_033310375.1 Conus canariensis
TGTTGTCATACGTGGATCTAAAATCCAGCCATGTCCATATTTGTCTGTTAGATAATCTTCGAGTCTTACATCGTGAAGGTGAAGTTTTTTACACACATGATCGGCTATGGGACTTGTCTGTCTGCCTCGGCGAATAACTTTCTTATTTCATCAAAGTGTTGGTCTGGTAAAAGTCCAGCTGAATACAACTGAAAAGGCTTGCCATCTACTGTACAAGACAGTTGCTCAATTTTTGGGTTGTAAAACGCCTCAGATTCCCTCTTAAAAGGAGCTGAGGGTTTAGTAAATAGCAAGAGAACCCCCTTTAGGACCTTAAAGAATTGCTTATAGCTATTTCCCAGACGGTGTCTTGCTTGTTTTTAATCGCTAGACTGTGGTGTAAAACTCTTTCAAAGTAAACAACCGCCCTACTTTTATACTGATTTAAGATTATTCTAGCTAGTTCAGGGTTAGTAACAACGTCAAAATTAAGAAGATGTTACTGACAGTGTATCTGGCTAAGGGATCATCTGATAGAATAACAGAGCCGCTGTCATTGAATGTCAGTTTCGTAAGTAAGTTTGTCTCTTAGTGCGCCTTGGTAATATGGCTGATGGGTTTTTAACAGTTCAAAATCTAGAGGGATGCAAAATCTGTTCTTAAATGCTCGCGCTATTGCCTGTCTCCCTCGTCTTCCTTTGCATCTGCAGCATTAAGCCTGTGCTTAAGACCGTTTGGACTCTGGATCCCCTGAAAGATTTTGTCTTTTCTTTCTGTTCTAGGCAGCCACAGATCAGAATAGAGATTAAAAATGTCTGCGCTACTCAGTGAGAAGACTTCTCTACCTTCCAGTTTAATTACCATATTTTTTAATGATGGCCCTGCCCAGGTTAGCAACGACAGTAGCATTAGGATCCGCCGACTCAATATCTATTTTGAATGACAGCCTGGCAGTGCCTGGCATTATAACATCGTCAGGCCCGAGGTCACTAAATCTTACTGTTAATATTTTCATTGGGCTCAATTGTTGATGGATTATTTACAACGCGCACAGTCTGTCTCTTATGCCTTTTATGCCATGGGGCTCCTTCGCTTTTCTGAATGGATCAAGGTCGCAGCCGTATGGGTTCATTTTTTATAAAACAAAAATAATAAATATATAAATATGGCTGATGATGAAGATTTTGACGCGGTTTAGTCCTATTGAAGAAGAAGATGAAAACAGAACTAGGCCCTTCAATACAAGAAGAACTTGAAGGGGCAGCAGCAGGTCAAGGAGCAGGATTAAGTCAAATACGAATGTTAGATAGAATTGAATCGTTATATAGCAGTATAGGGCGAGAGCAGCCAGAAGTACTTAATGTTTCTAATTTTTTAACAGATGAAAATAATCATTTGTATGTTAAGAACTAGTAAAGGAAAGCTTGTGCGGCTTACTACAAAACCAGACCCAACCCAGTTTTTAAGCAGGAGCACAATTCTTAGAGAGCTCCCTATTTCTGACCAAAGGCAGTTAAACTTTATTAGCAATCTAAGGCCTGAGGCCGTTAGAGCTTTACAGAACTTGGAGCAAAGGTTGCCAACACAATCTGAAATGCAAAACATACCTCTTCAAGAATTAAGTCAAAGAACAGATGAAGCAATAGCAGAACTTGAGGCGAGTTTTAATGAAGAAACAGTTAAAAACAATTGCCGGTTCTCAATTACCTAGTCAAAGAGAACGTGAGCTGAGTCCTGAAGAAGAAGCAGCTTTACAAACAATTGATGATCCTCCATTGTCTGAGAGTGTACACAGGAATCTTAAAGCTGCTATACGTGAACTCAGGGGTCTTGATGATGCTCTACGGAGAATAAATGGCGAGCTAAAAAACAACTTGTCAAAACTTGGTGAGTTAGATATAGAGATAAGAGAAGAAAAAAAATAAACTGGGCGATGCAGATGATAACAATTTAGGGTTAGAAGTAAAGGCTAGAATACAGGCGAAAATACAGGATTTAAAGGATAGAAAGAAAAAAACAGGTTAGCGGCGTTGTCTACTAACAGAGAAAAAATAGCATACCAAACAGGCAGAATCAGAGAAAACTATAAACAGAATACTTCATGAAAATACTACGTTAGCAGAAAGAATAAGGGCTCTGTTCAGAGAGCAGGGGATTACAATAGTTAGTATATTGACAGCTGTTGGGTTTGCTATCTCTACACTGGTTTATGCATTAACCGGCAGTGAGCCAACAGGGCCAGTAGCACCTCCAACGCCTCAGCCTGGTAAAAGTTGGATTAGAAAACAACTGCGCCATCTAGCAAACTTATTAAAGAAGTTAGCTGTCAAAGCGCTTGATGCTCTGCCTGGCATAATAGGCAGTGTTGTTAGTTGGGCTTTGTCTACCATAGCAAAAGTGACTGGTTATATGGCCGACCATCTGTGGACGTTAGGAGTGCTGGCTGCCGGTTTAATTTTTAGTGAAATAAAGTATGGCTAATCCAGTAAAAGTTAAAAACACAACAAGGGCCGTCTTTTCGCTAGTGTGTCTGTCGGGGTGAGGTACATCAACGGGCGGGGGGTCGCTTTCTGGGCTGCTTATAACTGGCGGTGGTGGGTCGCTTTCTGCAGGTTCTGGGCTAGATACTTTTTTAAAAATGGCTGGCGCTGGCCTTGTGTTTAAACCTTGATTGTGTCCTAAGTTTTGGTCGTCTCCGGCTATGAGGATTTCATTATTATAATTCTGTATCATGCCAATCTGTAGTCTAAGGTCAGAAGGCAGCATGTATAATCCATGACCTACAACAAAGTCAACCTTTGACCCTAGCATGGTGAAAGAACGTTTTGGTTTCCTTTGTATGCTGGAAGGCAAATCAACAGCAGAGTTAATAGCATCTTCTAAATTGGCTAGAAATTGTTTTCTGGCGTCAAAGCCTGTAGATTGATTTCCCCTATGCTAGACTTGGTCTGTGCTTGCGCTCCTAATAGACACCAAACGTACGTGCGTATGGGTCATTAAGTCTTTGCACTCCTGGCATTGTTAGGCCTTTACTTTCATCTAAGATAAATGTTGCCCAAGCATTGGGGTGTTTTTGTTCTATTGATCCCAATCTAACTTGGGAGTTTGGCTTAAAAGAGGTGTGACGGGCCAGTAGTCAAAATTTATACTCTCTACGCTGACCCCACAAATACAATGTACCTAACCCGTGATTGCGGTCTAACTTTTGTCTAAAGTTATTTGAAGGGTTAATGTTAAATTCGTTGCAGATTCTTTCATATGATTCTTGTCATTGGGCTGTTAAAAGGATTAAACGCGTTGTCGTTGGGGGGGGGGTACTTGTAGTTCAGTTAGTATGCGCCTATATGATAATAAAATGAAAAATTATATCGACCTTACTAAGAGATTGGGGTGGTTAAATGGTTTGCAATTTAAACACCGGCCCCGGGTTGAGTAAATGCAAAATTTTTTAAAGTTTTTGGGGAAAAAAAAAATAGGGGGATGACCATGTGGGCATTACACCTTTTTTTGGGGTTTAAAATCTAGTTGGGGTTTCAACCCCGAAAACCAGATTTTCCCCCGCGGGTTAGGTTATAAAACCAAAGTTTGGGCCAAAACCCCCCCACACGAAGTGGGGCTTTCGTTTTTTTAAAAGGTCCATTTTTAAAAAATTTTTTTTTAAAAAAAATTTTTTAAAAAAGGGTGCCCTTTGTAAAAACACCCGGGGTTAAAAGACCCATTAATAGGGCGGTGAAATAGGGTTTTTTGGAAATTGGTTTTAAAGTTAAGTGGTTTTTTTACTGAAGAAAACCGAATAACGGTTTTTATTGAAAAAGAGGGGGGCAAACAAAAAATCGAAAAATACCGAAGGTTTTTTAAAATTTTGTTCTTTAAAAAGAATATTTACGAAATTTGGAATTTAAAAAAAATTAAGAAGCAAAAACCCCAAAAACTGTGCTTTTCCCCAAAGAAAAAAGAGAAAAACTTTTCCCAAAAACCTTGTAGAAAATTGGGCCCCGACCCGCAGATTTATAAAAAAAAGTACAAAAAAATTTTAAATTTAAAGTAATGAACCCTCTGATTTTTCTGAACCAAGTTTATTCCCTTTAAAAAGAAAAAAAGATATAAATTTATTTGATGGCCATCCCACCTTCAAGGTTGCCATCAAAATTTGGGGGGTTTTTGGAAGTTAAGACATTTGGGAAAAAAGTCGGGTTTAAAAAATTAGTTGCAGGGTTTTTAAAATTCAGGTTGAAAAAAAATAACCAAAAAGGAAGGGGTTGGGTTTTTCTGATTTGGGTAGTGCTGGAATAGAAGGCGTAAAAAAAAAGGGTCAAACCCCCGGGCTTAATCAGAAAGGGGGAGAGAAAAAATTTTCTTAGTTTATCCCCCTTTTTTTTTTTGCAGTAAAACCCCCCTTTTAAATAACAATTTCGAATTTTTGGGTGTGTTTGGGGTAAAAAAGGCGTTAAAATTTGGAAAAAAAGGGTGAAAAGGCGAGATTTGTTGTGAAAAGGGGGGTTTTCGTGCAAAAAAAGATTTTGGGGGGATGCTCCAAAAAATTTTTCTTTCCCCCAAAATTTAAGCCTGGGCGCGCGGCGCAAACCAACAACAACACACACAAAACACCAAACCCCCACGCACGCACGGCACTACGCGCACGCGAGTGCGCGCGCGCCACAACACACAACCACACACACAAACCCCAAAAAACACGCACACACCCCACTCACCACCACACCAAAACCCAAAAAATACGCACGCACGCACCCGGCCGCGAGCGGGGCGCCCACAACAAAAACCACACACACACACCAACGCAAAAAAAATACACCACACCACCACCCACACCATGACGCAAGGAGCACAAAACACACACGCACTTGCAAGCACGCACGCAAGCAACCCCACCACACGCTACCAAACCCAAACACACACACACAACACAACCGCGCGCGCGCGCGGCGCTTCTAAAGATGATAACCGGTACAGAGAGGGGGAAGAGGAAAGGAAGGGAGAGAGGGGAGGGATTCCTGAAAAAAATTTCCCGCAGGGAAATTTTTTTCTTTTTTTTTTTTTCGAAGAAGGTGGGGGAATGGAAAAATTTTTTTAATTTGTACATTTTACATAACCAAAAAAAAAAGGGAAAAAACACTACAAGACTTCGCGGGCGGGCGCCACCCACACCCCAACAACCACAACAAAAACACCACGCACGCAGCCGCCCACGACCAAAAACCAAACCCCAACCAAAACCCCCCACACCAACACCCCGCGCGGCAAGCACGCCGCAGCACCGCACCACCCCCACCCCAAAGCCCTACAACCACCCCACCCCCTTCTCTCTCTCTTTTCTTTTTCCCCCTCTCTCTCTCTCCTCCTCTCTCCTTTTTCCCCGCGTGCCCCGGCCGCCGCCCCCAAAACCCCAAAGGTTGAACCCCAAAAAAGCCCCAGCGAAGCAGCCCCTTTTTTTTTGAAAAAAATTTTTAGGGGGGGGGGGGGGGGGGAAGAAATAGGGGGCGAAAAAGAAAAGGGCGGGGAAAGCGGGTTGGAAAGGGGGGGGGGGGGGGGGGGGGGGGGGGAGGGAGTTTTTGGGCGGGTTCCCCTTTTAAAAGGCCTGACGCGGTTCGACGCACGGCGACAATGGTTGAAAACCCTTTCCCTGACCCAATTCCTCCCAAATTTTTCCCCCCCAAACAGGTTGTAACCGGATTTCGTTTCAAGCACAATGGCAGGTTTTTTGTTTTATATGTTGGGGAAAAAAAAAGGGGGGGGGGAGGCCGTTGGGGAGAAAAGGGGTCACTGCCCCGGTTCCCGGGGGTGACCCGGGTTTCGGGGACTCCCGGGGGGGGCTCGGGAGGGGTGCGGGGGGGTTTTTTTTCAAGCCCCCTTCCCCTGGAAGCCGGCAAGAAATTTTCTTCTCTGTCAAACCCCTTTGGCGTGCCTCCCCCCCCCCCCCCCCCCCCTCCCCCTTTTTAAATTCAATTCGTTTTTCTTTGACGTTTTCCCTTTCAGTTTGTGTGGGGGGCGCTTCCCCTTTTTTTTGAACACTTTTAAAATCTTTTTACCTGTGGGAGCTGACGATTGCCCGTGGTGGGTTTTTTTTTTTTTTTGTTTTTTTTCTAGTAAGGTAAAGGGGATGTTGCTCAAGCCCACCAACCGCAAGGGGGATTAGGGGTACCGCATTTAAGTCACCCACAGGTTTTTTCTCTAACTTGGACAGTTTGTGAAGGACCGCGTCTATTTGTAGGACAGTTAGCCATTTTTTTAGGGGTTTTTTATTTCATTTTTTTTCATTTTAATTTTGGTGTTTTTGTTGTTGCATTGACAAAAATTGGGGATCTTTTTTGGGGGAAAAAAAAAAAAAAAAAAGCAGCTACATACCTTTTTTCTTTTTTTTGTTTTCGCGTCGTTGGTGTTGTTGCTGTTTTTTTTTTTGAGCGTTTTGTTTCTTCTCACATCATACTCATCCCCACCTTTACACCCCCCTTTTTCCCCTTTTTTTTCTTCTTCTTTTTTTCTTTTTCTTGTCATCGATGGGGCCTTCCCCGGGGTTATTTTTTGTGTTTCGTTATTTTTTAAATATCACCCTCTTTTTTCGGTATTATAAACTTTTATCATTACAATATTATTATTATTTTTATTAAGCATCATCATCATCAAAATCATTTCACATTTTATCTTTTTAATACTATTTTTTTTATACCAAGATTTAGTAACATGTTTCAAAGTTTTTAGGGGAAGAAGAAAGACCACCCTTTCCCCAAAGAAAAAAAAACCCCCCGAAAGATGCAGCAATACCCTGGGAAAGGAACGAACATATGTACCAACGGCACTTTCAAGTTTAGAAGATGAGGGAGGGGTGTTTGCCCTGGGGTTGTTGGACTTTTATTGTGGCAAAAGCGGTGAAAAAGGCTAGATCTAGCTTGGCGAGGCTTTTTTTTTTCTTTTTAAATCTTTGTTTTTTTGTATGGCATGCTCAGCAGCTTTGAAAGGGGTGGGGGGGCAGAAGGAGGAAAAACTGTGTCGGGGAAAAACAAAAACACTCTCCGTTGTTCAGGCGATGTTATGGACATGGTTGACGGGACTTGCAGTTTGAATTTGGGGGGTTGACAGAACCCCGGATTCTTTGGGAAAGGTTTACAAGAACCCTGCAGATTCTCTATGGACATATTGACGGCCCCGCAATTCTCTATGGACAGGGTTTGACAAAAACCCCTGCAGATTCTCGTGGACAGTTTTGACGGGCCTGCAGATTTTTGGACATTTTGACGGGACCCGCAGTTCCTGGGACATGGGACGGGTCCGCAATTTCTCATGGACTGAGAGGGACCCGCAGTTCTCGGGGACTGTTGACGGGACCCCGCAGATTCTCTAGGACATGAGGGACGGGATCCCGCGATTCTCTGGGACAGATTGACGGGACCCCTGCAGATTCTCTATGTATATGGGACGGGCCCGGATTTTTAGGAAATGGTTTGATGGGATCGCACAGATTGGATATTTAGGACTGTACGATGAATAGGGCAGGTTGATGGTTTGGGCAGATCGGATTTTGACAGGGTTTACGACTCCCGGACAGTCGACCTCATACATATGAAAGCAGCAAACGAATTTCAGCAGTGACCATTTTCATGGCCCAAATCTTTTTTTTTTTGTTTTTTTTGTTTTTTTTTTTTTTTTTTTTGTGTTTTTTTTTTGTATTTTTTACTCTTGGGTTAGCAAGTTTCCTTGAAATTTTTTTCATGAAGTTTTTACTTATTTGGGAAAAAAAAAGGGGGGGGGAAAAGAGGAAGAGGAGGCCCCCCCCTTTAAAAAAATGAATATTTTAAAGGAGTCTATACAATTATCAGTTTGGGGTTTGTGTGTGGGTGTGCCTTTAATATCCCGGGGGCGTGTGCGGCGTGTGGAGTGAGTGAGGAGTAAGTGGGGTTTTGGGTGTGTGTGGTTGGGTTGTTTTGGTGTGGTGGTGTGGTGGGCGCGGGCGTGTGTGCGTGGTTTGTGTGGGTGGGGTGTGTGTGTGTGGTGTGTGGTGTGGGGTGGTTTTGGGACGGACGTGGGTTTGTGCGTGGTGTGGGGCACATTGCCTGTTGACAGTCACAGCAGGTTTTCCAACAACTTTGGGGGGGACACCCCTTGGGGGCGAGGATTTCTTTTGAAATTTCCTCAGCAAGTGTATCATTTTTAAAAAACCGGACCTGGGCAAAATTTGCCTCGCCCCAAAGAGTAGCAGGGGGCCACCAGCAGGGAAACAGGGGAGGGAAACAGTCGCTCCGGTCAGATTCGAACTTCGGACCCCAAATTTTTGCCGCTTCCTTGTCGATTATTCATTTTATGGATCCCCTTCTTACCGACAATAAGCCGAACACAGTTCACATTTCCGACTGCACGAAATGCCAAGAGTCCCGTTGGTTGTGAAGTAGAAGGCCATGTTGGCATTTCGGTTCTTGAAAATTTTAACGCTGGCGCCGCACAAACTACACAAAATGCCAATTTTTTCGCGCCTTAGAACAGGTGTCGTCGAGGGATTCAGCGTCACCTAAGGACAGGACCCTTTCTCCGAACCCCACCCCTTTCCATCCTCCCGGGGGAAGGAAACCCCTTTTTCACGGTCGGGTTTTCGTAAAATTTTGCTGAAAACTTTTTTTAAAGGGTGTTGTTCCTTCACAACCAAAGCTTCCTGCGAGTAAGGCACCTGATGTTCTTTTCGGGGGTGAGGCAGAAAAGTTGGAAGGGTGGGAATACAAGGAACCCCCCACCCACACACCTAACACCAAACCCCCCTTGTTTTTCAAAACCCTTTTGGGGCCGGAAAAAAAGAGGAAATTTTGGAAGCTGTGTGACTTTTAAAATTAAACCGACCGGGGGACCTTTTTTTTGTTTAGGTGGTTTAGCGAAAGCCCCTTCCCCCCCGGGCCCCCCCCCCCCCCACCCCACCCCCCTCCTGTTATCCTTCTCTAACCCCCCTCTTCCCTCGACACTCCCTTACTTTTTTTTCCACCGCGGGGTTTTTTTTTTTGTTTAACACGACCCGCCGCCCCCCCTTCCGTATCGAAAACCACGACATTCTGGGGTGAACAGCCTGACATTTGCCGCGGGGTCTTCAAAATTGCAGGGAATACAACAACACAAGAGTCCTCTCACACCATGAAACGAATTTTTTGAATCATCTTTTAAGCCAGGTTGGGGTTTTTTGAGACACACCGACCCCCCAAGGGGAGAATTCAGAAGGCAAAATTGCGCAGTGCGCTCTTTGGCGTTTTAGCCCGGATCCGGGGCATTAGGCTTCGAAAGTCTGCCGTATTTCTTATTAAAAGGGGTGAATTTTACCCCGTCATTGAGGTCACCTTTTGTTTGGGGCCCTTTTTTCTTTTTCTTTTGTAATGGGACCCAGCTGTCTGCTACCGCCACCTGAGGCCTCCCCCGCAAAAACGTGTGATGGGGGCCAATTTAAATTTCCAGGAATTTAAAAGACCAAACGCTATTCCCATTGTTTAATTGTTTTTATGAGAAATTTTACAAAAGAAAGTAAAAATTGTTCTTTCACCTTGAAGTAACTTATTTCACACACATTCCGGGGAAAAAAGGGCTTCGACCCAAAAGCCATAAACAGAATTTTAAAAACAGAGCCCGAACAAACAGGGGGAAAATCTGCGCGGGGGGCCCCCGGCGCGGAAAGGGGGAGGGAGAGAGAGAGAAGAGAGAGAGGAGAGAGAAAGGGGGAGAGGAGAGGAAGACAAGACAAACAAAAATTTTTTTTTACGAGGATAATAAAAGCACGATGGCTTTTTTACTCCAGTCCTCGCCCGAGTGGGTCAACAATAAAATAAAAGGAACAAAAGGGAAGCATGCAAAAAGGGACTTGAATACAACAATACAAATTTTAAATTTAAAAAAAGAGAGAGAGAGGGGAGAGAGAGGGAAAAAAGGGGGGGGGGAGCGCAAAGGGAGTGCAGGGTAAGTCGCAGAGGAGAGGGGAGAGAGGGTGGGGGGAAAGGGAGAGTGGGTGCGATAAGAGAGATGTTTTAGAACAATCTGACAAAAAAAAATTCCAAAGAGTCAAGAAAATCGATTTTGAAGCCCCGGGGGGGGGGGGGAGGGGGGCGAAAAGAAAAAGCCAATGGAGGGGGAAATGCAAATGATACCCCAGTCGTAGGGGTGGGGGGGATGTCTAGGGATAAAAAAAACAATTTTCATTCAGCAGAACCGGGTGAAAAAAGGAAAAGGGGGAGAAGAAAAAGAGTCAATAAGAATAAAGCTTATCGACAGGAAAAAGGGCAGGGGGTAAAGGAAATCACACACCCCACACACACCCCACACACACACCCACAAAAACACACAACACACCACCACACACTTGTACTCATAAAAGACATACTTACAAACAAAAAAAAACTTCATGTGCTTTTAAAGTACAAAACCTTTCAAAATAGCAGGTAATATATAAGGAAAGAGGGTGGGGTGTTGGTGGTGGATTTATGGCGGAGATGAAAGACGGGGAAAAAAGAGGTTGAAATAAGGTGTTTAAAGGTTGAATGCATTGGCGTGTTGGGGTGATTCAGGGAGCGAGCCATTGACGGAAAACCTAAATAGGTTAAATGGATTTGAATAATAAATTCTGGAACAGGGACATGAAGTTTGGGAGACCCCTTGAGGAATTTTTTGAAACGTGAATAATTTTGAGGGTGCTTCCCAGACCAATCGGGGTTTTTTGACCCCTTTGTTGATTGTAATCCGAATTTAAGGGGAACTTGAATTTTTTATAGTCCGAGTCAGAAGATACTGTTTTTTTAGGAGGACTAATTTGAGTGCTCGGTGTGGGCTTAACAATGGTTTGAGAGTGAGCGCTAGCACAGTCCCCTTGTTTGACCATATCTATGTTGATTGATAGGAAGAGAGGAGGAGAGAGAAAGAGGAGAGAGAAGAGAGAGAGAGGGGGGAGAGAGAGAAATGTTTTATTTTCATCGATTTAGTCTTCGTTGGTGAATTTTTTGTTTTGTTGTTTTTTTAATACAAATTTTGAAAATTTTCACGATGGACGATTAAAATTTTTTTTCGAAAGAAAAAATTTTGAGGGCTAATTTAAAGGGGGTGAATTTCCTCAAACGTTGCGATTCGTTAGAAATTTCTTTTTAAGTTTAAGAACCACAGTTTGATAGCATTTTTCGTTAAAAATGGGTGGAGTTTCAATTCTTCTTTTTGGGGGGGTTTAAGGTTTTTGACGGTTTAAGCCCCTTTTTTTTTGAATGTTTCTTTCTTTGTCCAGATTTAGTTATCTTTCCCATTTTTTTTGGAAAGTTGAAGATAGACGAAACCAAAGAAGAAAAAAAAAGTGGTTTAAAAAAATGGTGAACAAAATATAGAAGCTTTTGCTAGCCCAAAGAGCATACATTTCATAGGAAATTAACCCCGTGTGTTCAGCAGAATACACCCCGCTTTTATTTTACTGTTTATATAAACCCCTAAAGCATGTTTGAGCTGGGAATGATGCCCATTTTTTAATTTTTGTATATATTTTTTATTATAATATATAAAATTATATATATTGGCATAATGGTGTGTGTGTGGTGGGTGTGTGGTGTGGTG
>JAMYXO010007887.1:7500-11544 GCA_033310375.1 Conus canariensis
ACACACACACACACAAACACACACACACACACACACACACACACATATATATATATATATATATATATATATATATATACAGAGAGAGAGACAAACAGACAGATTGTGTGTGTGTGTGTGTGTGTGTGTGTGTGTGTGTGTGTGTGTGTGTGTGTGTGTCTGTCTCTCTGTCTGTCTCTCTGTCTGTCTGACTGTTAAATATGTGTGTGCGAGAGCGGCAGATGTAAAGTTAGTTGGTTGTTTGTTAGGCCGATTTAAACTCTGTTGCTCCTTTTCCTTCGTTTGTTCGAGCTTTCCATCTCATCTGCATCTTTTTAGTTGGAAAAGTTATGACAGTTGTGACAGTTGAAACTTGCTTGCACTGGCCTGATATGTCTGTGACAGTTGAAACTTGCTTGCACTGGCCTGATATGTCTGTGACAGTTGAAACTTGCTTGTACTGGCCTGATATGTCTGTGACAGTTGAAACTTGCTTGCACTGGCCTGATATGTCTGTGACAGTTGAAACTTGCTTGTACTGGCCTGATATGTCTGTGACAGTTGAAACTTGCTTGTACTGGCCTGATATGTCTGTGACAGTTGAAACTTGCTTGTACTGGCCTGATATGTCTGTGACAGTTGAAACTTGCTTGTACTGGCCTGATATGTCTGTGACAGTTGAAACTTGCTTGTACTGGCCTGATATGTCTGTGACAGTTGAAACTTGCTTGCACTGGCCTGATATGTCTGTGACAGCTGAAACTTGCTTGTACTGGCCTGATATGTCTGTGACAGTTGAAACTTGCTTGCACTGGCCTGATATGTCTGTGACAGCTGAAACTTGCTTGCACTGGCCTGATATGTCTGTGACAGTTGAAACTTGCTTGCACTGGCCTGATATGTCTGTGACAGTTGAAACTTGCTTGTACTGGCCTGATATGTCTGTGACAGCTGAAACTTGCTTGTACTGGCCTGATATGTCTGTGACAGTTGAAACTTGCTTGTACTGGCCTGATATGTCTGTGACAGTTGAAACTTGCTTGTACTGGCCTGATATGTCTGAAGCTTGAACTTGCTTGCACTGGCTGATATGTCTGTGACAGTGAAATTGCTTGTACGGCCTGATATGTCTGTGACAGTTGAAACTTGCTTGTACTGGCCTGATATGTCTGTGACAGCTGAAACTTGCTTGTACTGGCTGATATGTCTGTGACGTGAAACTTGTTGTACTGGCCGATTGTCTGTGACAGTGAAATTGCTTGTACTGGCCTGATTGTCTGTGACAGTTGAAACTTGCTTGTACGGCCTGATATGTCTGTGACAGTTGAAATGCTTGTCTGGCCTTGATATGTCTGTGACAGTTGAAACTTGCTTGTACTGGCCTGATATGTCTGTGACAGTTGAAACTTGCTTGTACGGCCTGATATGTCTGTGACATTGAAACTTGTTGTATGGCCTATATGTCTGTGACAGTTGAAATTGCTTGTACTGGCCTGATATGTCTGTGCAGTTGAAACTTGCTTGACTGGCCTGATATGTCTGTGACAGTTGAACTTGCTTGTACTGGCCTGATATGTCTGTGACAGTTGAAACTTGCTTGTAGCTGTACTGGCTGATAGTCTGTGACAGTTGAAACTTGCTTGTACTGGCCTGATAGTCTGTGACAGTTGAAACTTGCTTGTCTGGCCTGATATGTCTGTGACAGTTGAAACTTGCTTGTACTGGCCTGATATGTCTGTGACAGTTGAAACTTGCTTGCACTGGCCTGATATGTCTGTGACAGCTGAAACTTGCTTGCACTGGCCTGATATGTCTGTGACAGCTGAAACTTGCTTGACTGGCCTGATATGTCTGTGACAGTTGAAACTTGCTTGCACTGGCCTGATATGTCTGTGACAGCTGAAACTTGCTTGTACTGGCCTGATATGTCTGTGACAGCTGAAACTTGCTTGTACTGGCCTGATATGTCTGTGACAGTTGAAACTTGCTTGTACTGGCCTGATATGTCTGTGACAGTTGAAACTTGCTTGTATGGCCTGATATGTCTGTGACAGTTGAAATTGCTTGTACTGGCCTGAATATGTCTGTGGCACAGTTGAAACTTGCTTGTACTGGCCTGATAGTCTGTGACAGTTGAAACTTGCTTGTACTGGCCTGATATGTCTGTGACAGTTGAAACTTGCTTGTACTGGCCTGATATGTCTGTGACAGTTGAAACTTGCTTGTACTGGCCTGAATATGATCTGTGACAGTTGAAACTTGCTTGTACTGGCCTGATATGTCTGTGAACTGTTTGAAACTTGCTTGTACTGGCTGATATTCTGTGACAGCTGTAACTTGCTTGTACTGGCCTGATTTATGGTCTTGACAGTTGAAACTTGCTTGTACTGGCCTGATATGTCTGTGACAGTTGAAACTTGCTTGTACTGGCCTGATATGTCTGTGACAGTTGAAACTTGCTTGTCATACTGGCCTGATATGTCTGTGACAGTTGAAACTTGCTTGTACTGGCCTGATATGTCTGTGACAGTTGAAACTTGCTTGTACTGGCCTGATATGTCTGTGACAGTTGAAACTTGCTTGTACTGGCCTGATATGTCTGTGACAGTTGAAACTTGCTTGTACTGGCCTGATATGTCTGTGACAGTTGAAACTTGCTTGTACTGGCCTGATATGTCTGTGACAGTTGAAACTTGCTTGTACGCTGATATGCTGGACAGTTGAACTCTATGTCTGCTGATTGTCTGGACAGTTGAAACTTGCTTGTACTGGCCTGATATGTCTGTGACAGTTGAAACTTGCTTGTACTGGCCTGATATGTCTGTGACAGTTGAAACTTGCTTGTACTGGCCTGATATGTCTGTGACAGTTGAAACTTGCTTGCACTGGCCTGATATGTCTGTGACAGTTGAAACTTGCTTGTACTGGCCTGATATGTCTGTGACAGTTGAAACTTGCTTGTACTGGCCTGATATGTCTGTGACAGTTGAAACTTGCTTGTACTGGCCTGATATGTCTGTGACAGTTGAAACTTGCTTGTACTGGCCTGATATGTCTGTGACAGTTGAAACTTGCTTGTACTGGCCTGATATGTCTGTGACAGTTGAAACTTGCTTGTACTGGCCTGATATGTCTGTGACAGTTGAAACTTGCTTGTACTGGCCTGATATGTCAATCGCAACACTACAGCATTCAGAGAGCAGAGTCACTCGTCATGTCTTTTTTTGCTCCGACATCCTCTGGAACAATGTCCAGAACGTTTCTCTGTACCGAGACCCCATGGAATAGTAAATGAAGATGTTGAAGCTGGAGTTGACGTACACGAAGATCTGTGAGATCCGCATCACTGATATATAGAAATTTTCATAGCGGAGCCCGGTGCTCATGTCAGTGAGGAAGAAACAGGTGACACGGAACACACAGGCAGGAGAAGCACAGACGATGAGGAAGATAGATGTTCCGATCAGCATTTTGGTCAGGGCCACTTCTCTGGCAGACACAGAGGACGCTGATTCAAAACGCCACGCCACAACCCGCCGAAGCTTGGACAACGGTGAGTATCGTTGAGATCAGCACCACAATCACCATGGCCGTGGGTAGGCCCGCTCCAAAGAAAATGTTGTCTAAATAGTCGATGAGATCTTTGTTGTGTTTGTAAACTTCGTTGTAATAAAACAGGGTCAGCTTGGCTTGAAATCGGGATCGTAAAAACATCCCATGTAATACCTGAAGGACACGACAAAGAACAAACCTAGGACCACCACGTACACAGCCACAATGATGACAGCCATCGTTCTGGTGCGGAACAAAGCGTGGTACTTTAGCGGCCGGAGGATGCAGTAACACCTGTCACAGGCGATGAGGGCCGAGAGCACGAAGGATACAAAACACAGCCCATGGAACACGAAGAGGTTGTGGTTCAGAAAGAACAACAGCACGGGGCCTAAACCTTTGTCTCCCCTTTAAACTGCAGGGAAAACTCTTCGAAGTACTGAGCGGCGCCACAGTGGGTGAAGGCGCGTCACCAGGGGCAGTGAGAAGAGCAGCAAGTGGACCCGTCCTTCA